>JAVYIG010008764.1:0-85541 GCA_035222895.1 Strongylocentrotus droebachiensis | reverse complement strand
GATTTTGAAATCATGTGATGTTATTATAGTTCTTTTTGTTATGTTTTGATGAACGGAATGCCCATCTACATGTATGTGTGAAGAACCATTTACTGGATGAGAATCTGAAATGAAAGATAAATGTCAGTATGCAAAAGCTTCCACTTAACCAAAAATAAATAAATATACTGGTATATATGAGACATTCATTTGAAGAAAAAAATCCTCCTCCAAAGGGGATGGGCCGGGAAAATTCATTAAACACCTGATAAGGCCAAGGACCTTTTATGTCGTACTTATCATTGATGTTTTCGGCTTGCTCGTCAGTGAATTTCTTCGATGCCCCCCCCCCCCCCTCCCCCCTTGGATCCACAGCTGCCAAATGATAAATTTATTGAAGTGTATCTTCATTGAAGTGTTTCGGAAGTGATCCATATTCCATTTCAGGAAAGTAAAAAGAAAAACCAAATGAGTAGAACTAAAACGTTTTTTTGGTGACATGTGACAATTTATTTCTTCAATCATTTATTCATGTTCATCTTTAATAAATTCATTGGTTTCTTCCTTTATAAAATATTTTATTTTTGGTTAACAAATTATGCCATGGGGGGGGGGGGGGATACTCACATTTGGTTCCGACTGGGGTGTGCCGCTAACAACTGACACCTTGTCACCATTTGTTTAGTCAAAAATGTATAAGTCCCAACGAAATGTATAAGGCCGACAACTGACCCGTACCTATATTTAATGGTCATTTAGGCAGAAAGGGGCCATTATTTAAAAAAAAATTGTATACTCCAGCGAAAAAATGAGCTAAAATATCCGATCTGAATTAGGCCTACAAAACCCTAACCCTTGTCAAGGGATTTTTTTGTGAAAAAAATCACGCAGTTCCGGCGGCACATGATTCCCTTCCCGGATCCCCGTAAACTTTTATAAATATATTTATTTATATTCATTTATTTTTGGTTAAGTGGAAGCCTTCACATACCGACATTTATCTTTCATTTCATATTCTCATCTAGTAAATGGTTCTTCGCACATTTAGTTCATCAAAACATAACAAAAACTAACAGAAAATATGCTCTAAAATCTGTGTATTTTACTTATTAAACAATATCATTGAGTGTTTCTTATAAGTATCGGCTTCTGGTATACATATCTGACAGGAAGAGGGGGAAAAGGATATAAAACCTTGTCACCATATTTTGTTTAGTCAAAAATGTATAAGTCCTGACAAATAAAATGTCTGTAAACCAAACATGTATGAAAACATTTTGTAGAACTATAATAACATCACATGATTTCAAAATCCAGACGACATAAAATTATACATCATCATTCTGTACACTTCACATATTATACCTCAGCATGTATTTTTTATCAATTTTAAGCCAGTGAAAGCAGTGCAATTTTGAATAAACGTTGTCATATTTCTTCCTCCAGGAAGAAAAATCACCCACATCCCCGTATACCCTATTATTAAGCGAGTACTCCCCCCGCCCCCCCCCCCCAAAAAAAAAAAAGAAAATTAAAAAAAAAATCAAAAATCAAACATTTGAAAACATGTAAAAACTACTACAGGACTGGAAATAAAAAAGACATATATCTTTTTTTTAATAATTACAATGAATATTTAGGGACTCTAATTCTGTAGGCCTATTCTTAAACTACCATTGCATTGCTAATACAAGAAATGTTTTCATCAAAAGTTTTAATTACACAAAAATTACTCGAGTCTTGACGGTACGGAGCCACTGATCTCTACACAGATCAGTGTCATAGTACGTACATTCAAGAGAATTGCATACGACCCTTACAATAATATCAAATTGGCAACGCGCTATTTCTCGTCTGTTTCATGGTAGCTATGACCGTCTATTTTCGAAATATTTTCACCCTGACGAGGTTTTCATTAGTTTTCGCAGTTCATATTTGCAAAATCATATTATTTACATCAGCAAATGTGATTAGCTTTGGGAAATATTCGAATGAATTACATAATTTCTTCGTTCGACGGAGTGGGAGAATGTGCTGCTTCACTCTCGTCGCACGGTGAGTTTATACACGTGTACGAACGGAGAGTTGGCGGTCTCGTTCACGCGCATTTCTCTTAAACAACTTGTCAATTAAACTTATGTTTTATACGAACGGCAAGGATTCAGTCGCGGGGATAAGCTGATTTGGGATTTGTGTATTTATATCCTAGTTTCTGGTTACCAAAAACTATGTACCACAAAGTCAGTCAAAAAAAAGAAAACTAAGCCCTAAAATCGCGCTCGGCCCACGGTCTATTGGAAATGACGAAAATTCGGAGAGACGAACTTTTGGAATAAAGAAATCTTTATTATTAAAGAACCTTCGAATTAAAACAAACCTTCGAAATTGTTAACCTACGGAATTATAAACCTTCTGAAAAAAAAAATGAAATTCGGTTAATTAAATGAATTGTACGACCAGGTTACTTTTAGCCTAACAAAATTAATGAGTCATTTTTTTAATCATTTTGGTCATCGTATTGTCCCGACCAAATTTGTCTTTTAAAGTGAACAAACACATAATTATAATGCTCACAAGGAGACTCGTTTAGTTGAAATAACATTTTTCAGTCTACACCACACAGAGAATTTTGAATATTGAGACATTTAGAGAGCCATTAGCCCCTTGTAGATTCGGATACTACTATACATGAGGCCATGATCATTATCATTATCATCATCATCATCATCATCACCCTCCCCATCCTTACCATCACCATATTCATCATCATCATCGCCGTCACCATTACCATCATAATCATCATCATTATGGTCATCACTATCACAATCATCATCATCACTATCATCATAATAACAGTCATCAGTACCATCTTCATCATCTTCGTCGTCATCATAATCAAAAACAACATCTTTATCATAAAATGATTATATTTCCCTAAATAACACACATTTTTAACCAGTTTCCTTGTCGTACATAACTCGGAAAACGACACTTACCCCCCCCCCCCCCCCCCCCCATCCCCCCTTCCCCTCCCGCCTGTAGAAACATAGAATGAGTTTTGTGTCATAGTTATGGAGGCCTGTCAAGATGCTGTAATCCTGTTGTTATCTGGGGTTTTTATCTTTCGACAGAGCTCCAATAATTTTGGTTGCTTTGGAACCTAGTGGATCATATTTTTAAATTTATTTCTACCTTATTGGAATGGCATCCAAAGACATAATAGATGAATTTTGATAGGCAACGTGTGCTAGTGCGATCGGAGGTCGTCCAAATTTGAAAGGAAAGGCGAGTTAAGGCATTTACATAATGTGACCACTGTCTGCTGAGGCGAATTCAAGGGGAACACAAAGGCCAAGTTCCATCTCTGAGAGAAAGACAATGACAAAAGTGGGAAAAAGTTGGAAAACAAAAAGGGGAAAACATTGGTCTGCGAACCTTTCCTTTTTCAGAAGCATGAGAGAGCCAGATGGATTCCCATGCGGAAAAAAATAATTCCGAAACGAAAATGGGAATCATATTGAGACGTATGATACAAGAAGAAAAAAGAGACCGTTATGGACTGTCAGACAATTTAATATCGACTTCATCACAATACCTTCATTAATATTTTATTTTTTTCTCGAATATTTCATGAATAATTGAATTCCAATAATGCATCACGCTTGGATGCTCTTGCTTTGGTAGAATAATGGAGGCATCGTCTCTCTCTCTCTCGCTCTCTCTCTTTCTCTCTCTCTCTCTCTCTCTCTCTCTCTCACACACACACACATATGCGCAATACACTGACAAGCTCATCCACAAAGAACGTATGAACACATGTTCTATTAAATTTCACTTTAAGATTTTTCTTTTTAGGCCGCCATCCTAGTCAAGCATCGCTTACGAGGGCGGTCTCCTTCACCCTTTACACATAGTTAGGATAACACTTTAAATTCATAATAGTATATTACAGCAATAACAAGTTTGTTATCATATGTATATGAAAATTACATTTTGACATGAAGTTATTGTTCTTTTTATATTTGTGATACACCTTAAGTTTATACCTACTTTGTTATTCAATTATTGTACCTTGTAAAATGCAACATAAAACATTGAATCAAAATAGAATGACAAGTTCACAGCAAGAGCAACGAATGCTTGATATGTATCCGACCGATATTAAAAAATGTCAGTACTTAAAGGTTCAAGTTCAAGTTTCAAGTTTAGTTGCTCCACATTTAACAACAAAAATAGACATACATATAAAATATGAATTATATATATATTTATATATATGTATATATATATATATATATACACAATACATGTAATATGAATGAGCATGTCTCAGTGATTCTCAATGCATATGATAGATGAGGAAAGATGATAAATGATAGAGGAACCTGTTGTAATGAAGTGCTTGTGTATTATAGTTTCTGGTAAAATAAACATCGTAGATGTAAAACCGTAGCAGTAGAGAAAAACGTAATTTAGAAGGGGGTGGGAATTGAAAGACAATGGAATACGGAAATGTGTATATATAATAATACATTAGCACCAATACTTACAAAGATAATGTAATTGAAATCTCAAATTGGCAATCGTGATGACCTGTCAAGGTTTGTGATGTCAACAATTATTTATTTCTCCATTTGTCAAATGTCAAAAAAGTACTTCAGAGTTTTTTTGCTTTTCTGCTGTTATGCTTACATTTACAATATAACATCATTTAATGTTAAGTTTTAGAATTATTATGATACCAAGCAAAGCATATATGTCCCGAAGTGATGCAGTCCTAGTGTGTATTTATGTTTTGGCGTCTCCCATGTACAACATGTATCTACCCTATGACTGATCATAGTCTGCCATTTTATTCAAATGGTGTGTGTTATCAGACCCCTCATAAACACTACTAAGTATATGTTCAGGCTAAATCAAACTGATTTTAAATGGATAACGCGTCCATCTATGACGTGTATACACATTTTAGATACTCATCTGTCAAGGCAGGTTTTTGGTAAAGAGCCACCGACCTGCTATTAAACGTGAAGTTGTTTTGGCATTTGGAAGGAAAACTATCTCGTAGGATATATTAGGTATGTCAGTTGGAGGTCCGTTATGGATAATGTACCCGTCTGCGTCTGTTGTGCTGTCTCTTTCAGGATCTTCTGCTCTGGTTTTTCTTGCTTTTGAATTCATGTCTATATACTTGTGGTACTCATCAGAGTCATCTCTCTCCCTGTCAGCCTTTACGGCCTTTAGGCCAACGTCTCCATGACGGGGAGACGTGTTGCTTGAGGGCTCGATCACTGCATAAATAGGAAGGGGACAATGATCGGCATCTGCGTATAGATGGGAATTGATATCGGCCGATAGATCCTGAAACGCTGTGTTCATCACGTCGGTACAAGGGTAGCTGATAAGTCTCACAGCAATTTGAGGGCCCTCTCTGCTTTCGACATCTTCTGACTGGTTAGCCGTTGCTTGCATTCGGAGACGTCGTTGTCTGAAGCGGCCTAACATGACTCCAGCAGTTAATGCGACGCAGAGGACAGCCACAGCGGAGATGATGACTGGAAGTCGACGGTTCACCTCAACAGTTGAGTTTCCTTGACAGAATATGAATAATGTAAAGCAATAAAACAAAGCATCAGATTCAAAACGATGAGTCAAGATCGTAGGAAAATATTGCCTTTTTTTCTTCTTTAAAAAACACACAATAAAAACAAAAAATGTATACTTCAAATAGAAAGAAGTGATTAGTGTCTCATGAACAGTAATTGATCTTAAAACTTACCGTCTTTTCCATGAAAATGCATTGTTTCGTTGCATCTGCCACCCGATAAGCTATTAAACACTGCGGCAAAACAGATAGCAATATGTTAACTTCCCACATAACATACAATAACACTTTATATCATCACTTTCTATAGACCTAGTTTTGGCCTAATTACTTTTTATGTACTTCTTATATTTTTGGTCCTATACATCATCGGGTGTGTTTTGGGGAATCGGGAGGGGGATATGGCTAATTATCGAAACATATAAAAACGCTATGAAACCTCAGCAACCCCGCCAAACCGACCCAAAATCCGAATCTTGGCCATTTGCGATACCATAGTTTTTGTTGGGCATGTTTTTTGTGGTATCGGCCCAGGTGGTGTGAGTGAGATATGACATTTACGAAAGAAAATCTTACCGGCATAAACAGATGCTCCATCATAACCACCACAAAATATTGTCAAGTCCCCTCGACAGGGCAAGCCACAGCTCTTGTCATCCAGTTGCTTGTTCATACAGGTCTGCTCACAGGAGCAAGCACATTCAGTCCGGTTGTGTATTGCGACGTTTGGAAACCCATGTTCTTTACAAGTTGCAGTGCAGGAGTCGGGTATTATATACTCTGTGATATTGACGACGTAGTCGAGGTGTAAGCATACTTGAGCAAAGCAACCGATGTAATCACCATCTGTAAAAGAAAATAGTACGTATATCTCTGAAACGAGTAATACTTCAGGCAATTATATGGTGCATAATTCATTGATTTAGAAGATGATACCCTCTATCACGTGATATAATCATTTGTAGAAAACATTTCATTTTAGAAATTCATTCATTTTCACAATTATTAGTGTTAATTCATCCGAAGCTGTTTAAAGATTCAATTCCCAAAATGTGACGAAAATTACCAAATGAAATACATCTTTCAAAAAGTCATTCAATTGCTAGTTTTAGTAAGCATAATACAATATAATTAAAAATAGTAGATTGTCGCGCCGTTAAATAGCATACTGTCACCAAATGTATATTATAAGATTTGAAACTCAGGTAGCTGACATGTACTTTAACAAAAGGATACTTACCTTTAGCAAATCTATCATGTAATTCGTCTGCACTAAATGTGGCATTTTCATCACCTATAATACCATTTACACTTAGGCTCAATAGGGAAAGTATGAAAAGAAGAATTTCAAACATTCTGACCCGTAAGCTTCACAATACTGTTTCTTTGATTAGGTTGTTGCAGTTGCAAAACTAGACACAATCCTATACCAATTTGATTATTTATGAATATACTATATCCTCCTTTCTGAAGCATAGATTCTTGCGATGATTTCTACACTAATCTTATTAATGCAAGCCTCGAAACAATGGAATCTGTTATTCTTAAGGCGGACTTGGGATATCACAAAAATAGTATCAGTGATCATGATTGTGATGAATATATCGATGCATTAATCACAATCGTCATAAAGTAAATAATGATACGAAACAAAAGTTTATAAACATGCACTTCAAGAGCACTTTCGAGCATTAAAGGTACTGTTGTAAAATCAATTGAAACGGGTGGAGCAGTTCCCCCCCCCCCCCCCCCATACACCCCAATAACACATGTTATGCTATTTAATTTATCCAAATACGATATAGAATTTAAATAGAATATTATACGAATATGCGTGAATGAACGAATGGAAATGAAATCTCTTTAAAAGCCGCATTGGTTAAAATCACAATAGTTTAAAGTACTCTACACTATTCTAGTGGTGTTATTTAACTCGAAAGTATAAATGTATTAATGATAATTCCTTTAAACCGTACTATGTTATGAAATTACGAATATACTGGTACTTCAAAGTCAGCCCAGAATACTCATCATGAGCCTAATAAAGCTATAACCTGGTACTAGTGCTGGCCTTTATTGTAAACAAAATTAAAATGGCAAATTTGGAAAAATCACGGGGGTTGTCGTTTTCAAATAGCGATTTTTGTTCAAATTTGATAATGTCCATGCATTTATCGTGGCTTTTAAGTGTATACGGAACTAATGCATCTTCTGCCCTAGCGTACTGTCTATAGCGCATCGCCATCTCATGTTCAACTTGCTCACAAAGCGTAGCCCCAAAGCCTAATTTCTACTTTGCAGACACCTGACAGGGGTTTTAAAGATAGTGCTTCTAGTGCAGTACATCTTTAAGTGCCAGGCTACCCTTTTTACATTGAGAAAATGAAGAGAACTCGAAGAAATGTCACGAACTCATGACACGTTTTTTGTTACCCGTATAGTGATTTAAGGCAAGTAAACATTACACTCGTACAAGGGGGATGGGAAGGGGGCTAAAGGAATACATTATGATATTGGGGTTTGCTGCGACAGTTGAATTGAAACAAAACATATTTGCAGTCCGAAAGGGGGATAATTTCTGATTTTCTGATTGGATTCGAGACAAGTATTACAACTTGCGTATGTTTTAAGGATTTAAATATATAAAACGTTAATTTGATATAAGACGCAAGTGATCATTAAAATTAGAGGATTAGTTGTTAGGACGTATAGGATCTGTTTAAATAATATTTGTAGAGGTAATTTGATATAGTTACTGTATGACTGTTGTTTTATAAACTGAGAAAACAAGTATTAAAATTTGCGCAATTTTTAACATATTGCTCCGGTTGTCTCATTTTCGCTCGCCAACACAAACGTAGCTAGTTCGACGGTACTACCAAACTAGAATGTTCCACTATGTTGCAGGGTGTATGCCATTAGGCGAACCGGGTGTGCAGAAATGGTGTGTTGGGGAGGGGGGGGTGAGTGTGTTCGTATGTGGGGTAATTGTATGTGTGTCAACAATTAAAGACTAATAATGACAAATGGCTAATCATGAATCTACAATGACGATTAACTGTCGATTTACATCACAGTCCACAGAAAAATGTGCCTTGAACGTATATAGCAGACGGCGATCGGCGGATCAGACGACACTTGATAGTGATTTTGTATGTGAGATTGATTTGCTAAATATAAAATACAAGAACCTTTTCCATATCTTTAAACTATCATTGATATCTGATAATTAAACAGTTAGTAAAATAAACTTACCAAACTACATTTATAATACAATGAAATACTTGGGGAGTTTGATGTGGTGCACAGTTGCACCCCTCTGTAAATAATCGAATAGTCCATGGCGATCATGAATATTCATGTTTTTGCTTACCTCGGCAAAATGTTTGCCTATACTAAATGGAAAAATTACGGTGGACGGTTGCCTGAAATGGACATAATGAAACGACCAGAACTGATCTATGATAATTCATGCTTGTTATCCTTCGTGTGCTTGACCTATAACCTTACAATCGCGTGGCAAATTGCTTCCAGAGTTCGACTTGTTTCACATGTGTTATATAGGCAATGGCGAGCTAGCGACCTATTTTTACCAAATTACGGTGGGTGAACTTTCAAAAGTCAATGGGACATGAGGGTTCCAATGAAAGAGCTAGTGTCAACGTACGTCGGGGTGGGTGTGCTTTTCGTTTAAACAAAAAATGAATTTTTAACGATTTTTTTGGGGGGGTTAAAGTCCATGGGCTAACATGTTAGGCTGTTGGACTCTGACGATAGGGGGCGTTGTCCAATGAGACTATTCGGAGCCATATGAGGATTTAAATGTTTAAAACGTTAATTTGATATAAGACGCAAATGATCATTGCAAATTAGAGGATTCGTTGCTAGGACATAAAGGATTCGTTTAAATTATATTTTTAGTAAGTAATTTTATGTAGTTATTGCATGACTGTTTTTTATAAAAATGAGCACACCAAAAATAAATGTAACTGTTCTCTCGGGGGTAAAATGGCTTTCAAAAGACATTGAGTTACTTCACTGTCGCCGTTTCCTCGTTATAAAACTTTGCTTTGTTTTTCCTCTCTATTTCTCTCTACTTTCCACATCTGTTTCAACACCCCTCTGCCTTCTTTTGAAACCTATATCTGTCTCTCTTCCTCTCTTTCTATCTCTATCCCTTTTCAATCTCTCTATTTACCCCCCCCCCCCTTCTTTTTCTCTCTCCCTCCCCGATCCTCTGTTATTAAATAGCGAACCGAAACATAAGTTCTCGTGTGAGATCCTGGCATTGAAAAAAAAATCAATATCCTTAGTTTAATGTTCATACGATTTGCATTATAATGACTTTTGTTTCCTTTGTCTCAACATGTCTCTTTCTCTATTCTCTCTCCTTCCCCATCTCCCTATCTCTCTCTTTCTCTCCCTTTCTTTCTCTCTATGTCTTCGCAGTCTCCTCTTTATAATTTTATTATACTCTTGTCTCATATGTGTTGCAATCGAAAATTTCATCAGACCCATTTGCTCCTTGTCTACAAATGAGCATTGATGCTCATCTTGACTATGGTCAGTTGTTAATTGATCATCCAATTTACTCTTAACTTAATTTCTATGATTTTTAATTTCAATTTCCAACTGCTTCACGATGGTAAATTGTCCTGGGATTTGTTTTACTAATATGTATAATATGTGTATACAATTTAAATGAAGAACATGGGATCTTTCATTTTGTTAATGATCATGTTGCAAATGCACGTGTGAATATCCTTACAGTTAAGACGATACATTTAAATTTTGTTGAATTAAGATATTTTTTCCCCTTTATCATGAAATTATTGATAATCAACTGATACAAGCTATTTGTGAACAATGCAAACATTAAAATACACAAATTGCCAACATACAGTTTATATACAAACAAATCATTTTTTTGTCTAGGTGATACATTGTAGGTTAAAATGAACAAATGCATATACAATAATCACAGGGCTTTTAACTACTGGAAATAAAAATAAATACTCTAAAACTCTTTTTTCATATTCAGTTAAATTTAATTAATTTAGTCAATGTGCTAAGAGGTTTATTTTCTTTAGTTGTTTCGTTGTTTTAATGTTTCCTTTGTAGTATCACCATTTAGGATACAAACAAACTAGATCCTATGAAGGCAAATTAATTATGTTTACATCCAACCGTCAACTATTTGTCCGCGATTGTCAAAAAAATCAATTGTTTCTTTTGGCCCTGTGTAACCTGGATCTAATGTTAGTTTCTCAAATCAGATTTCATGGATGGAAACAAAAAATATCTCTAATCAGATTTTGTGTTGATAAAGTAGTGATTTAAGTATATTTCTATTTCCGTGTTGCTACCTCACCTGTCGCTCAAGTTTGATTTACTTACTGGTACACAACACGCACGTGACAAAGTAATTTATTCTCCTAAGTGCCATTTGCAAGAATATAACAGTAGCCGAATAAATTAAATAACTCTTGATATGCAATCAGAAACTGAAAGTGCTGCCTGAATAGCTCTTTGCTTTCCGAGATACTAGAAGCCTGATTTGTTCATTCCTCCTTATGGACCAAGCTTTTTGGGAACACATGTTCCCTCATCCATGTATCCTTGTCATACCTGTTGCATAATAATATAGACAAATGTAGTGTTTATGTCTACTTTGTGTCGTTCAAAAAGGAAGTAACAGAAAATTAATCAATTCTCAAACGTAAAGCTCAAACTCTGTTCGGCAATAATCGTTTCTCTGCAAGCTTTAACATGATTTCTAAGTATCTGTTGCCAAAATCCACTTATTCTGAAAGTATTTCTTTTTTAAGACATATATAGATTCTCCTTTTAAAAAAAACAAAAAGCTTGAAAAAAACAACACATAAATCTTTCAAAACTGTGGGGAAATAGTACAGTTTGTATAAGTGGCATACGCACACGAATATACTCCTTCATGAGCGTGACAAATAACATGGCTTTGAAATGTGTTTTTAGTATCATTGGTATTTCTACAAATGGGAGGCATTTCTGGTTTGAATGCACATTGTACATCACATTCACTATGAACCAATTCAACACATCAATGGTTTTGCCTTAAATTTGATATATTTTTTTAATTGAAAATAACAACTGTTGGTTTATACTTGGTTTCACAGTTTACGAAAGAGGTAACTTATGCACAGATCGTATTCGAAGTAAAACAACAAACTGTAGTGACACGTTTATGCTATTAACAAAGTAAAGAGAAACCAAAACAAATATGAATGGATGAAGCTAACGGTTTAAGGGACTATATGCCTCGGGTGTAGATTCTGTTAATGTTGACCCTGGTATGAGATAGCCGTCTTTTCCACACTCACACGCTAGGGTCTTTCTCAAACCAAGGCCCACACCAGGCTGTGCGTAGTCGTCATCATTGTCCTCGAAGCTTGAAGCGACGACCTCGGTAGGTTTCAGGGTCGAATAATGAGGTGCATGCCATACCCCTTGATCAGACGAGACTTCGTAAGGTTTGTAAGGTGAGATAACTGTATCGTCAACTGCAGGGGACTGGGAATCGTTGCCCAGACTACCACGCAACGCTGTACTGTGTGATTGACCTTGATATATAGGTGAACCCATCGCTGCACCTACTTGATGATCATGCTCGTCACCATCCTCAACGGCGTGCGACCGAGGTACAGTATGTCTGTTTCTCAGTCTGCTGCTAACTCTTCTGCTGTAAAACCGTATGCTTCTGGACGATGTCCACTTTCTCAACCGTCGATGAAATACAACCACGGTGATTACCAAGGCGCAGATGATGATGCAGGAGATTACAAGAAATGACACAAGGGTGGTGTATTGCTGAGGTTTGCCATCGGATCCTGTAAGTGGTTTAAAAATTACAAACTTATAATCTAATTCTGCGACTACCATGACTAATGAATACCCTAATTTCGGAAAAAACCTAAATGCGATCTGCCTGTTTCCAGGAAGCAATGGGTTGACGATTGATTAACGAGATAAAGTATCATCTCTCCAAGGGCGTGTTTATGCTTAACTTTTTCTGGCCAGAATAAGGCATCTGTTACGCGTTTAGTTTAAAACACGGTTGCGTCCTTTCTCACTTTTGTAGAATCACCGAAAAACGGCGATCACGATCGCCGATCGTAAACTCACAAAAAGATGCGTTTACAATTTGTAAACGTGTTTAAATGGGGTCAACGCACTGACCTCTAGTGGGTCTACGTAGCATGCACAGTGCAAGTTTGCGAATCCAGCTGCTAGGCCAATTAAGGCCACACAGGGAGAATTGCCTTGAGGAGCCAGAGAAGTGAGCATAAACAGTACACCGTGGAACTGCGATTACGATGAGCGTTACAAATCGCTCATTCTGCCTTCAAAATTTAAGCTTAAACGCACCCTGACCAATGGGCTGTATCCTTAGAAATATGCAATATGTAATAATAGTGAACAAGTATGTGAATTGCCATCACAAATATTTATTTTTTTTAATCCATTTCCAATATCAGTTCGACAACTGACATATACAAACGTATAACCCCTAAATCCCGATTCTCATCTAAAACTTGTTTACAGTGTCTGCTTCAAACCCTTTGAACCATATCCCACTTTCAATCGGAGTATTATCACTGTTTAACTTTTTCAAAAGATCCTTTAAATCATACTTCTTTTCTCAGTAAACTAATTGTATTTACCTTGTGTTATAAGTCTCTCTATTCATGTTTATATATAGTCTATAATTTTGTAAGCGGTATGGTATATTTTCTTTAACGCACCTTGATTATTGACATTTTTATCGTTATCATTACCAGTATTAATGTTATTATTATCCGAATTGTTCTTATTAAACAAGTTTTAAAAAATAGGGCACCTAAAGCCTAAGGTTTGCTACTATTTTGATACGATATTCTTCAAACTAACTTGAAAATCATCTGAAGAGAAAAAAAAATGACAAAAATATATACATCTTATCTCTATAGATCTGAGTCTGTAAACCATTTTCAGGTGAAGTGTTGAAAATAAATCTCACTGACCATCCTTGTTCTGCTTTGTTCCATCTGTAGTGTTTAACCGGGATATGTTGGGTGCAGCCTGGTTGGGTGACCTTACTGCAAGACAAAGAAGTCACTATACACATGATGTACGATGTACAGAAAATTGGTAGTCACGAGGGGCATCGATCATAAGACATGAAGGAGTAATTCTTTCTTAACCTTATCATGTTAATGCCAACATGACCAATGTAAAGCGAATAGAGAATTCTATATGAAACATTTTCACGGTGCTATATGAATTACATTTTTAATTGTTTGAGTTTTTTACCGGAGATGGATAAGCACAGTAAGTATAGTATTGTGGTATCATACCTCCTAAGTTTATCATCATTACTTTTAAAAGCTATTACAAAAATAATAATCCCCCACCTTGATATTTAGAATTTGATGAATCAGACTTTCTGATTTCAAGATAAAAAATGTTCCCAACATTATTTGATCGAACATTAATAATTAAAAAAAAAGGTAAAATAGACGTATTTCTCGAAATGACAATCAAATGATTGGATTTGTCTATTTGTTTTTATTGTTTCTAATAACACGTCATTAAAAGATCATGCTTATAATGCACATCAGTTACTTGTAATCAAATTCAGACATGTGTATTTCTTCTTTTTGTCTTTTTTGTGTGTCTTTCTCTCTATTGGGGGGAATAAACGTGTGGTCTTTAGGTGAGGAAACTTTTAAGAACATGATAAATCACCTTTGTACACAGCACTTGTATGCAGTCCACCACAAAATATATTCACGTTCTGTCGGCATGGCAACCCGCATCTATAATCTTCCACTGGGTTTTCCAGGCACTCTCCATTGCACGAACAGGAACACCCAGATCCCTGGTAGATGTATGCGAGAATAAATCCTTTGTCACCGCATCTCGCTGAGCAGGATTCGGGTGTGGTCCCCAAGTTTTCTGGAAAGCTGACATTGTGCTCCAGGTTCAAGCATTCGAGATCATAGCAACCAATGTAATCACCATCTTATAGTGAGGACAAATGACAAAATAGTTGATAAACAAAGGAACGCAAATTATACGGTGCGTGTTTGTTGTAGCATAAAAGAATGAGCTAAATGAATAACTTCGATAAAGGGTTTTATTTTGTAATACACGTATACTTCAATAAGTAACTAGATGAATAAAATAGATAGCTAAATGAATGAATGAATGAATGTCGTAATCATATATATAAATAAAGTGTATACATTGTATAACCTATCATAATGTTTGCTTACTAACAAGCAGGTAGCAAACACACAACAACACCATTATGAGTTTCTGACCGTTTTCGACTCGTCACGTGAGGGTTCTTTACACTAAAGACAAGATAGTATCTTAAAAACGTTGTTATACTACGTATTACGTAGTATAACGTATTTTGCATTAAGAATGGTGGGACATCAATCCTTTACCGTATAGGTTGAAGAACGCAATGTTTGCTAGATAAGAACAGAACAAAGATATCAAACTGCATTGATGCTGGTAATATTTTATTCACTGAAAGTGCACTTCCGGTTTACCTTATGAACATAATTATGATGATATTTATTTTGTTTTATCCTCAGTTTTATGCAAACCAGGGCAAATCAGAGACCGTGCATCTTTAACTTAGCTTGATAAAAGTGCAATTTTTTTTTTTTTTTTTTTTGGGGGGGGGGGGGGCTTGGGGGAATGAATCATATGTATACTTACTTTTCGCCAGTCTCTTATGCCTCTGCAATTCAGTGCAGTTGTCGAGTGCAAAGTCTCGAGGAATAGATGAGATTTGCAGAAATATTATATGAAGAACCAGTATCATTGCATCCATTGTAAAAATGGAAATTTTCAAACGGATTGACTCTGGTTGAGTAGATTGTAGTGAGAAAAGGTCCAATTGCTAACACAAGTTATTATGGTGTCTTTATTAAAGTCATAGCGTCGTTTAGCACGCTTCTACCACAGTACAGCAAGTCTGCCACGTGAAAGAACTTTGGTTGAGTTAACAAAAACTGTGACGAAGCTTTAACCACACTGACTTTCGTGCCGAAAGTTGTTATCATTCATGTCAGCACTTGAAAGTATATTGAATCTCGCGGGATTGAAAGAAGAAGTACGTTGTTATAGATTAAAGTTTCCATAAGTCAAAAGCAAACTGATAATTATGTACGAGACTAGAACAAAGTTTTATTGGTCATATAATCATTAAAGGAGAAGAGGTCTCTTCAAAAAGTATAAGGCCAGTATTTTATACCCATTCTATGTATACACACATTAAAGTAGATCATCAATCATCAATTTTCGGTTATCTCATATACCATATACCTATATATTAACATGATATGCCAGTTTCTAAACAGAAAAATATCAGCGAAAAGGTGTTATTATGATATGGAAAAGTATATATGTAAAACATATCTGAAAGAAGAGAAATGAAAAGCGGTTACGTATTACTAAGTGTTTTTGATTATTTGTTTCTTCTAAATTATTTTGCCAAGTAAATATGTGATATTTCATAAATAAATTGCAATTTGTAACTGATATCTAAAGTACTTTTTTATCATATTTTGAATGGCCAAGAATATCATTTTAAAATTGTGCATGTATATATCTCCTCTTGTATACATATATGAATTATATCATTCAATAAATGAAACCTTTGGAAGGGGAAATTGATATAAAAACGAATGATTTCTTTTTTTGTAATAAATACTTACTTGATGATACTAATACCTGATACTATTACGAAGATTTCGAATGAATTTTCAAAAATGCTGTGAAAATGATCTATTTCAGGGAATTTTGTTTTAACATGTTTGGAGAGACCTCCTTCAATTATTGTTTACTTAATATAGGATCGTGAGCGATGTGGCTACTTGCAAAGTGGCATTACAAAATGTTGACCCTAAATAAGGATATGAGAGAATAGACAGGTTTAGATTCTGGTCATAATATACTACATGTACTTTGTTTTAATATAAATATTCATTGTTTATTTGTATATAAAAAGAAAATTATTTGATAGATTGAAGAGCTCGCGCAGTGCACTCTTCACTTTGCACAGCACTCTCTTCACCCGTTCTTTCTTCCTGTCTCCTCTCCTCCTTTTGTAAGGCCGGTATCATTTCAAGCTCTGCTTACGATATCGGTCTTCTGCATTCTCCCCCTTTTCTTTCTTTTCAAATACGATTAATTGTACTATTGATTAATTATATTTATTTATTTGTGAATTACTACTTGTATTACTTATCATTATATTGCTAAAATGTATTCATTGTTATTTTTGTTATTGTTTATGGAAAATGCAGAAATAAAACTTGAAACTGAAACTGACATATTCAAATGTATGGATGTTTCTTTATTGGGATCTAGTAAAAAGATATTCAAAAAAACCTTTAATTAATTATTGAACTACTAAACTTGGAATCCACTCTGCATATATTAGAAGTTTCTATGTCGGGCAAGCCTCGTACAAGCCTTCGGATTGTCATGAGTGATGTTAGTAAACCGGTCGTTTGCATTAATCTACGCACGAGAATGGCGTCCATCTAGTAATAATAAATAATAATAATAATAGGCATTTCTATAGCGCCGTCTATGTAGAAATTCTATTCCGAGGCGCATTTATTATCATGATTATAAAACTCATGGACGCAGACAAGCACAAGAGGGCTGCAGTCAATACACAAAAGACACAATTTAATCTCAATTAGAAAATGTGTGTTTGGAGGGACAGGGGGGAGTCAATCGCTCAAATATACATATCTATATATATATACACATCACAATGTAAAAAAGAGTTTAGAAAGCATGTTAGCTTTTAACACATATTATTACTGTTATGTCCATGTGTTTCCATGTACTACGGGGGTTCTGAATTATCATAGCAAGTAGGAAGTTTCAGCTCTGCCCTTTGTTTGAGTGTGATCGGTAGGGAGGGGGTTATATCGTAGGTTCTAACTGAAACACAACTCAAAATAGAGACACATACAATAAGGGTGTGGTTGCTGTGAAAGTTTACTCAAGACTCACTCATTCAATGCACAGTGTATGCATACATGAACTCGACCAAAGTCAACGGAATATCAAGGAATGTGAGGGGGAGGGGGCAGAAGCTCTATTTTATTTTTTTATTTTTTAGGGGGGTGACAACCTAGACCAGTGACGAACGTTGATTTGCTTTGTAGATTTGGGTTATGATTCGATAAATATATATTCATATTCATACATCGGCTCATTAATTTGGCAAATTACTCTACTCATATTGGAAATGGCCAGCGATGCTTCAAAAAACTAAGCTTTGAAAATTATCTGATATCAAAGGAACTGTCATTTGCTTTTGCGCAGCAGTTAACTAAACACCTGTTTAATGAAAAACCACTGATTAAGCTGTCAACCAGGGGATTAGTTTGTAAACAAAAAACAATGGCGACCAGCGTAATTACAGCTATAGCACTACTATCATGATAGAATAAGGATACAAAAAGTCCATTTTAAGAAGGAAGATGTATTAAAATTCTTCCATGTTCCTCCATTACAACATTTATTATGACATTTTCAAGACTAAAGTCGTTATTTGTTATGTTTCTTTCTTCCTCTCTCTCTTTCTTTCTTTCTCTTTTTATATCTCTGTCACTTTTCATCCAACCATTTCTCTCTTTATCAAAGCACACGCATATATTATACTTTATATAATTATAACCCATGCGGTACTACAAAGATAGCTGCTAATAATGAGTATTATTATTCTTATACCGAGTTATATGCTTCTAAAACAATGTGGTTCTATGTATGTAGATTACATTGTTATACAATTGTATGTATAATATATCTACATCGACAATTATATTTATTTGTAGTATTGTGTTTACGTACGCTGCAACAGCTGGATGAATGAGTTATTTTTGTCCATTGATAATTGCAAGAGAGTGTAGTTCTTGAAGGTCCCTGAAAAAAAAATTATTTCATCAACATCATAGAAAGTGAATATGTGTTGGTATATATATATACAGATTTTTGCCTTGATGCTCTTTAAAAAATTTCATTCGAGTATTTACTTTATTCGAGTTATTTTGTAGAATCAATTGCTTACACAACTTTTATTTATTTGCCAAAGAATGTAAGAATACCAAAGGTGAATAGATTTGTATATTGGAATTTGGTGCCACACATTCTGCCTGATTGTAACTTATTTTGTTTGAAAGTTGTTTTGTTCATATAAAATACTTTGCTCTTGTACGTAATTCTGTATATTCATGTAAGTGAAAACCAAATAACCACTTGACTAAGCAACGAGTTTTTTGTCCGTTAACCGATGGTGGCGATAAATACGTAATTATTTGGTCTTGTAAGCACCTTTATCGATTGGTTTCACGGATACGTCATGGATACGTCACCGGACTGACGATCACAAGGTTCACGGTTCGAGTTCCACCGCGGCACTAATGTCCTTTGGCAAGACATTGATCTACATTTGCCACTCTCCACCCAGGTGTTAAATGGGTACCCGGTAGGATGCGAAAGCCAATGTGGTATGCTTAGCAATTTGAGCCTAGTAGCTCTTGTTGGAATGCTCCCCAGGGAGTGGAGAAAGTGCATACATTGTGTGCGGGCAAGCCAGAATCCGATGACCGGGGGTAATAATGTAAAGCGCTTAGAGACTCGGATATTCCCGATGTATTTAGCGCTATATAAGCAATAATATTATTATTTATTATTATTTTCACAGGTTATCCAAGGTTGATGGTAATAATCACGTTACTTACACCGGCTAATCGTCTTATTGTTCTGTCCGTGAATCTCTGGTTATATTAAATTAGTAATTCTGAGGTGTCTTACACACCTCTTTAAATGGTTTCAAAGTTACCATAAATTTCTTGGTTATGATCACGTTGCTCAAGCTGATTACTCATCTAAGCTGTGAATACGTGATATGTAGGTGTGGAAATTATTAATTATTAAGTGTTTTAAAACACCTTTTTAAATGGTAGTTAAAGTTGCCATAAGTTCCGCGGTGATGATCTCGTGACTCAAACGGTTTATTAATCTAAGCTGGGCATACGTGACTTTTAGGTGTGAAAAATTAGTAATTATTAGGTGTCTTAAAACACCTTTTTAAATGGTTTCAAAGTTACCATGACTTTCCTGGTGATGATCACGTAGTTAAAACTGATTACTAATCTAAGCTGTGAATCCGTGATATTTAGGTGTGAAAAATTAGTAATTATTAGGTGTCTTAAAACACCTATTTAAATGGTAGTAAAAGTTGCCAGCAGTTCCGCGGTGATGATCTCGTGACTCAAACGGAATATTAATCTAAGCTTGGCATACGTGACTTTTAGGTGTGAAAAACTAGTCATTATTAGGTCTTTTAAAACACCTATTTAAATAGTAGTCAAAGTTGCCATAAGTTCCGCGGTGATGATCTTGTGACTCAAACGGATTATTAATCTAAGCTGGGCATACGTGACTTTTAGGTGTGAAAAATTAGTCATTATTAGGTGTTTTAAAACACCTATTTAAATGGTAGTCAACGTTGCCAGCAGTTCCGCGGTGATGATCTCATGACTTAAACGGATTATTAATATAAGCTGGGTATTCCGTGTTTTCCAGGTGTGAAAATGAGTTATTCTTGGGTGTCTTGATGGTTTCACAGTTACCATTTATGTTCCGTGGTGATAATCCCGTGACTGTTGGCATATTTCGAGTTGAACCAGCTGACACCAATTAATTTGCATATTGAATATGGGGTGCGTGCAGATCTATGTTTTTTAAACAATTTATCTGAATTTACAGCATATTTCTTGATTACTGATGATTTAGTTATATGCAATTCATTTCGAAAATACTACAAATATAAATTATCAGTTATTAGGACATTTCGCTACTTCGTATAAATTACATTTAGTTAAACATGAATAAGGGAAACATTAACTATGAATTAAAATAATTTCAATAAAGTACAAATATACGAAAAACTTTCGATTAATTCAATTATGTAAGTCTACTTATTACCAATGCCTTTACATTGGAAACACAGACGTACCGGTATTGAAGTATTGTTGCTGTTCAACTGGTTGGAAGTTTTACCAAATGGTTCTTGGCTCAGCTAGACCAGTTGAATTATAACTGGCCTGGATCAACTGGATCATTTAGCCCATTTCAATTTCCAGGGTTACCAGTTGGCATTAACTGGTTCATCAACTGGACCAGTTGCAACAAGCTTTCTCTTCTAGGATGTTTGCACCCCCCCCCCCCCCAACCCCCCTCTAATCCCAAACTGCTTCCGGCGCGCCTGGACGTAATTATGGAAGATCCAAGACATGATGTTCAGAAACGGGATGAGAACGTCATTAATTTGGTTCATTTATTGTGTAACATTTGCGTAATTATTGGGTTGAACGCGGGTTACAGTAACATACTTCCTCTTCGACGTAAATTTCACGTGAATGAAGAACATGATTCATCTCAAGTCAGCCTCGTAATATTCACGTGAATTTCACGCAGATATTTTGACTAAAACTATCACTAACGCTTCACGTGTTTCTGTGACGCGATAATTTCGTTTATGAAGATGTAATTTCATAACCAAACAAACACGGGAGTATTAGGTTTACAAACCATGGTCTCCAAGGTAGGGATAATCACGTTATTATAATGGTGATATTGCAGGGTGACAATTGCGTGATTAAGTGTACGTGTGTTTTAAGTTACCTAGTGCAATAAAGGTATTAACACATTTAGGTAAATGTCAGGTGTTTGAAGCACGTAACTCTCCTCAAGTCGATACCTTGATATTGACGTGATTTTCACGTGATTTTGTTTATTGGGATGGCGTCTTATTTTGTTTACAAGCGACAGATTCCTTTATTTTTGTATCGCTGCATTTGTCATCAAAATAAAACCATGCGCAGGGTTTAGAGTGAGGCAATAGATTATACATTTAGCCTGACGGTAGTGAAGAAAGAGACAAAAACTCAAGAGAAGATGAAAAGACAGGTACTGAAAAATGTGTGAGATGTCATGGGACATCGTCTGCTTGTGCAAATCATGTCCATCCTGTGATCTCACACATCTCAGCAGCGTTCGGAGAGCTCTTCAGGTGCTATGCCGGGGCTGTACTTAAGCTTTTTGTAATTTATAACAGTCATTACTTCGAATGTATCCAAGCATTGAAATTTGATAACCTTGTCGAATCAAAGTTTCAACTTTGCAATAATGAAAATAAAGTTAGGTTTTAAAATCAATGAATGTCTACTATCTTTTCCATCATGATTCCGTCTTCCCCTTTATCTCTCTCCCTCTTTCCTTCTCCTCCACTCTCTTATCTCTTTCTCATTCTCTCTCTCTATATATATATCTCCCACTCCCTCTTCCTCTCTTAAACTCTCTCTCTCTCTCTCTCTCTTTCTCCTTCTCACTCTCTAACTCGTATTTGATTTCATTCTCTATTACTCTTTCTCATTTTTTCCTTCTTTTTTGGTAGATAATAATACCCCACTTTATACGGCTTTGAATGAGAGATGAATTTAATATGTTGCAACCTGTATGCAAGCTTTATGTGAATTAAACACGGAAAAAACAGTTTACACATTTCTTGTCGATTTATGTTGTAACTTTAATTTACACTTTTACGTAACAAGTTCAAATAACATACAAGCAAGAGAAGTGAGAATTCGAAATGTTCTCACTTTACAGGAAATGTTTGTTGTTTATACTCTATATTACAACTTTTCCTAAAATGAATGTGACATCGCCATTGAAATTACATGTCGCCATTCTCATTATAATTTTTTTCTTCTAATAAGCAAATAGAGATATGAATATTGTTATGGAGTGAAATAGCATTTTGCCAGGAAAATCACAGGTATGCGCGCGTTGGGGCCGAGTGAGATTCCTTGAAGCATAAAATTAATGATGTTAATACATGTTAAGAAATATTTCTCAAAACATTTTTGAATCTTTATAATGAGTCTTTTCCGAAAGTAGAAATGAAAACACATGTACACAGATTTACTACGTGCTGCCAAAAAGGACAATGTTCAATGAGATATTAAGAAAACATGGAACCCAATAAATAATTTACTCGGGAAAAGAAAGTTAAGTGGCATTCCTAATATAATTTTTAACAAGGATACAAAATTGAATGAATTCAATTCATACTTTGCTTATATTGGTAAAGATATCTCTCAGAATATCCCACCTCCATTTCTACAACTACATAATATTTCAATAAGTGAACAAAATGGTTTTAGAAAACAACATTCAACTGATCTTGCAGTTTTAAATTTATTTCAACATATTTTAGAGAATATTGAACATGGAAAGTCTTATGTAGGCATATTTATGGACCTGTCAAAAGCATTTAATACCATTAATCACCACATAATTTTACAGAAACTTTATTTCTATGGTGTAAGAGGCAATGCATTTAATTTGTTTGAAAATTATTGGACTAATAGAACACAATATGTGGTGATCAATGGTGTCAAATCATCTACGCAGTTGAATAGCTGTGGTGTACCCCAAGGATCAGTGTTAGGCACCCTCATGTTCCTTGTTTATATTAATGATATTATAATCTCATCCAAAATAATAAAGTTTTTATTGTTTGCTGATGATACCTGTACAGTTATTTCTCATAGATCTATAACACGTGTCATTGAATCCATAGATATTGAGTTAAAAAAGATAAATTATCCTTAAATATTCAAGAACCAATCATGTTATTTTTCAGAACAAGGAACTAGAGGACTCCTGATAACTTAGATGATGTACATATAGCAAATATAACAATAAAAAGACTAAGTGATGTTAAAATTCTTGGTGTAATTTGTAATGAATATTTAAACTAGAACACACATATACCTCAAACTTGTAATACAATATCAAGGAATGCTGGGACATTATCTAGGCTTAAGTATATATTACCTAAAAAACTTTTACTCATATTATAAAATACTCTTATCTTATCTTACCTTAATTACTGCTGTTATATCTGTGGTGATACATATAAGACCCATTTGTCAAAGATGTATATTTATATACTCTTCATTAAATAACATAATTCCTCAGTCTAAAGATAAGCTCTTAATATTCAATTCCGATTTACACCAATGCAACACCAGTGAAAGTAATAATCTTTATATTCATTTTTCAAAACTACGGTTGGTCTTCAATCCCTTATCAGTAAGGAATTGAACGAATTGAATGAACTCCAAGACATAAAATCAACTAGATCACTTAAGACATTTAAAGTATTGTCCAAGTCAATATTTTAAGGCTCCCTCCAATGATGAATTCATTTAAACGAAAGCTCAGGTGTTTCCTTTTTAGTAAGTATGTATAAAAGTAATGTTGATGTCGCGCTGGATCGTACAGGTGGTTATAACTTTGTTTTTGTTTTTTTACAATGCCATTTATTTCATCAATTTGCTTTCTCTTCTTCTTCTTCTTCTGTCTCTTCTTCTTCCAGTTCTTTTTCGTGATCATGTTCTTCTTCTTGGTTACCTTATTCACCTTCTCCTACTTATCATTATTATATTATTTTCTTTACTCTTTATTCTATTTTTCTTTTCTTCCCAAAGTCACTCTCCTTGTACGTCTCTAGAATCTCATATTATACTACTCCGTTTTCGCCTCCTATAATACCTTTTAAATTCAGACCTATTATATTGTGTTACTCAATACGGGAGCCTATTCACATACAAGCTATGCTTTTTATTTAGGCTCCCCACATTTTGAATTGTTTTTTACCTTGCCTGTTATATCTATATATGTTGAAATGTTCTTACTTATTTTCCGTACATTATACTTGATTTTTTTTTTTTTTTTTAATTATTGTGTGAAATCTGCTCTTATACGCCTGTATATAAAAAAAAAAAAAAAACTGTTTTTATGTAAAATGTGGAATAAATAAACTTCAAAAGTCAAACTTCAAAATGTATGGATAAATATTATATGCATATATATGATTAATAATGTATATCTGACCCCCCCCCCCATATTTTATATTTCAAAATTGAAGTCCCAGACATGTGTGTGTGAGTGTATCTGTGTGTGTGTGCGTTTGTGTGTCTTTGTGTAATAATGTATATAGTCGTGTTTGTTTATTTTCAATCTTCAACTGTTTTTCACTTTTTCTTCTATCGGGATACCATAACAAAGATTTTGATTTTCGGTGTTCCTAACCATACTTTTGTTTACTGTTTTAAATTGATATACTGTTATTAGTTTCATTTGATTTTATTTTATGGTAAGTTCAATAAATACAAAACCTTATCAATTACAATTACTATTAATTAGTACAACTTTAGAGCAAAGTCTCAGCTACAACATAATAGAATATTGGAGACATCAGAGCTGGGGTAAAACTTTGAAATACAAATTTATCCTTCCAAAAAGGCGTCATTATGGCGCCAACAGTTGCTCTTATGTTTTATATATTTATCTGAAGAACGATACATCCAGACTTATTTAACGTCATGTAGTTAGTTCAATTATAGTTGTATGGGTGGCAGTTAACTTGGCAATTTTTATACAAATGTTTGGCTTCGAGTACTATCTTCATTATACCAACTCTATGCCTACTGTTAATAACCTTGGTATTAGCCAGCGCATTTCTTCTGTATTTTGATTTAGTTTTTTGGAGGTTACCAAACCATTGACGTCATGTCGTCTTTGACATAGGCGCCGGAGGTGGGCCCCCCCCCCCCAACCAAAAAAGTGGGGGGCAAAATGCATTTTTGCCACCCAAAACGCCCCCCCCCCCCCTCCAAAAAAAAGGAAAGGAATGCAGTAAAGGAGTAAAGATGGTTTGTATTTTAAACCCCCCAAAACATAACAATAATAACTTGATATTAACTTCCTCCAAATTGCCATGTTTGTGTTCCGTTTTAGTATCAAATTATTATCTACGTCATTATCTTCAATGTTCCAACCTATTAACATGGTTCATTCGTATTCAACAAGGCAGTCATCGAATTTACATGTGGTCAATCCTCAAACTAAATTAGCCCAGAAATCAATCAGACACAGAGGTGCAGATGTATGGAATTCTTTACCCAATGATATTCGAAATATAAAATCAACAAACTCTTTTAAAAGAGCACTCAAATGTATTATCATTTCACACATGTAAGATATTACTTACATTATAATCTATTTATCAGTTCTAATTAAATCTAACATAATTTTGTTACTAGGCTTAACGAAATTCTTTTTTTCTTTCTTTTTTTTAAACTTTGTAAATAGTCTAAATAGTTCACTACAAAACTTTTGGAATTTTATTTGTCATATATTATATATTTGAAAGGTGTTGTAACGATTCAAGCTCTATTTGCTTATGTTTCATCACCTTTGTGTGTTCATTCTTCAAACTGTATATAAGTTGCAACTTGTCTTTGATAAAACAATGTTATATTCTTTTTCACGTGAAGTTAATTCAAATGTATTGTAAAATTGAAAATGATTTGTCATCTTATATTAATTTTTCATGTGATGTTAACTTCAATGAATTGTGAAATTGTGAACATGCAAGCATAAATAAATAAATAAATAATAAAAACCGGAATCAAATCACATATAAAATTCCATTAAAAGAAAAGGAAAGTTAACAGGAATTCAATTTCCTAAACATTCTGCATGCCACCTATATTTATCAATAGAGGTTTTTATAATAGCGATACGCGCATATTGTGAGAGGATGGGAAAGCGTGTGTGTTTTTTGTTATAGGGGTGACAAGACATGAGCCCCTGAACACTGGCTTACTGATGGGGGGTATTTCGTATTCGATACCTCTGATTTACAAATGTTGCTGTAATGACATGATTTTCCGGTAATTTTTCTCAATTTTTTTAGTCATATACCTTTTTATGCGTTTGTTGGAAAATTAGAAATTCCCTAATTTACAGTCGGGCGTTAAATATGCTTATTTAGAAGCCTTTATGTCAGGGCTGAAGAAACGGCTGGGCTCGGGGGCTCGAGCCCCCTCACTTTTTGAAAAAGTATGTTACAGAGAAAAAGAAAGAAAGAGAGAAAAAAAAATTAGAGACCTGCCAATGTCACAAATGAGGTATCAAAATATGCTCATCTGACTGTAATTAAATGCCTAAAACCCCAAAGCTAACGGGGGCTCCGCCCCCGAACCCCAACAAGAGCCCTAAGACGGTCCCCTGGATGCCCATATGACCGTAATTAAATAACTAAAAAACCCGAGCTTCCGGGGGGTCTGCCCCCTGGACACTACCAAGTGCCCTAAGACGGGCCCCTGGATGCTCATCCGACCATAATTAAATACCTAAAACCCCTTAGCTTCAGGGGGCTCTGCCCCCTGAACCCCCACCATGGCCCCTAAGGCGGGCCCATGGATGCTCATCTGACCGTAATTAAATACCTGAAACCCCTTAGCTTCCGGACCCCATCAATTGCCTTTAATAGGGCCCCTGGATGCTCATCCTGACCATAATTAGATACCTAAAACCCCTGAGCTTCCGGGGACTTTGCTCCCATGGACCCTCACCAAGGACCCTAGGGCGGGCCCCTGAATACTCATTTGACCGTAATTAAATACCTGAAACTCCTTAGCTTC
Source organism: Strongylocentrotus droebachiensis (assembly GCA_035222895.1). Lineage (NCBI taxonomy): Eukaryota > Metazoa > Echinodermata > Echinoidea > Camarodonta > Strongylocentrotidae > Strongylocentrotus > Strongylocentrotus droebachiensis. Next base: position 58,334 of record JAVYIG010008764.1, on the reverse strand, counting down.
CGGACCACATCAATTGCCTTATATAGGGCCCCTGGATGCTCATCTAACCGTAATTAATACCTAAAACCCCGTCCGTTTTAATGAATAACTCATGATGGACAATAAATTTCAATAGACAGAAGTAGCAAAACCTAAAGTTGGCTCCCAGCATTGTTCTCGAAAGCCCATTCGCATAGGATAAGTTACCCCCCAAAAATGGTCAAAAGTTTACATATTTGAAACATTAGGATTGCCGCTGACGGGAAAATGAATAATTAGCTAGATGATACGTGAACGATACGGTACCCAAACCCTAAACTGGCACGGTAAATGTAACCAAAGCTGACAAGTAATTCTATCAAAGCAAAGAACTTCATATTATTGGTTAAAAGTGAAGGGGAAGAAGCAACAGATCAACGCTAATGACATAACAACATAGCATCATTATGTTTCTTTACTCCTGTCATTGTAAAATAATTTGATATGAATCCATGTATCTTTAATTTATATTCATTGATTTTGGGCAGCGCTTTGCTGACATTCCAGACACTATACAACGCTACCGTAGCATCTGGGGTCAAGATACCCTACAGCACAATACCCCCATCTTTTCCGATACTCGGTGGTGTAACACCAAGCAGTGTAATCATTATCGGGGTTTCTGCAATAGTTGTCGTCTAGTCCCGCGTTAGGATAGTTAGCTGGAGTCCTGGTGTGTTGATTGGGATCCTGAGAGGTCCATGCTTGACAAGTATGACCTCTGATTGTCTGAGATAAGTTTCCTCTGTAGTTCACTCCTGTAGGATCTTCCTGGCATGCAAATGTGGCTAGCGAAAAAACAAAGTGTAAATTTCAAAAGAGATTGCTAAAGTAATATGTGTTTGATTCTGAATAAAATTTTGCTCCATCTTTTCCCCCGAAAAGGCAATTGTCTACTTTTATGCAAGGATTGATTCACAGACCAAATAAGATTTTATTGCGTCAGTCACTTACAAATATGACGACACTTGAAGTGTAGGCCGTTTGACTTCATTATACTTACGTGTCAGAAGACCCAAGATGACTACCCTCTAGACAAGCACCTAAGATGGCTACCCTCTAGACAAACACCTAAGATGATTACCCTCTAGACAAGCACCCAAGATGACTACCCTCTAGACATACACCCAAGATGACTACCCTCTAGACATACAACCAAGATGACTACCCTCTAGACAAGCACCTAAGATGGCTACCCTCTAGACAAACACCTAAGATGATTACCCTCTAGACAAGCACCCAAGATGACTACCCTCTAGACATACAACCAAGATGACTACCCTCTAGACAAACACCTAAGACTACTACCCTCTGCACAACACCTAAGAAATTGCTGAAAACAATATGTTACCTTAATATTAAGAAATAAGAGGAGATAAAATCGAATAGTAAATTGTACATTTGTATGAAATGTTGATTAAGAACAATACCCATATGCATATGATTTAAACAAACGCACATCCGCCTACGCACACATTGTGATTCACACAATGAGTGGGAATTTTACTCTTTAGGTGTGAATGCTTCTCAAGAACCACAATATAGCACCATTCATTTCTTGTCTCATGTCTGAATGTAAAATATTTTGGGCAGCGCTTTGCTCACATTCTAAACACTACAACGCTACCTTGGCATCTGGGGTCAAAATAACCTACAGCACAAAAATCCCATCTTATCCCGGGATTGGTGGTGTAACACCAAGCAGTGAATTCCATATTGGGGTTTCTGCAATAGTTGTTGTCTAGTCCCGCGTTAGGATAGTTAGCTGGAGTCTTCGTGTGTTGATAGGGATCCTGAGAGGTCCATGATTGACAAGTATGATTGTTGACTGTGTGAGATAAGTTTCCTCTGTAGTTCACTCCGGTAGGATCTTCCTGGCATGCAAATGTCGCTGGAGAAAAAAAAACACAGAGTAATATTTCAGAAGAGATTGCTAAAGTAATATGTGTTTGATTCTGAATAATAATTTGCTCCATCTTTTCCCCCGAAAAGGCAATTGTCTACTTTTATGCAACGATTAATTCACAGACCAAATAAGATTTTATTGCGTCAGTCACTTACAAATATGACGACACTTGAGGTGTAGGCCGTTTGACTTCATTATACTTACGTGTCAGAATCACTGCCCAGTGCCCACTTGAAAAACATTCAATATTCTAGACAAACACCTCGGATGACTACCCTCTAGACAAACTACCAAGATGACTACCCTCTAGACAAGCACCCAAGATGGCTACCCTCTAGACAAATACTCAAGATGACTACCCTCTAGACAAACACCCAAGATGATAACCCTCTGGACAAGCACCCATGATGACTACCCTCTAGATAAGCACCTAAGATGATTACCCTCTGGACAAACACCCAAGATGACTACCCTCTAGCCAACACGATAACTACACTGGGCATTATGTCTTCAAAAGCATCGATTTAGGTTTAGGTTTTTTAGGCTTTATGTTAGGTGTAGGTTTAGGCCAATTGATATTTCTAAATGTATTGCTGTGGCGTGTTTTTATGTCAGTTAACTCATGGGCAAAAGAATTGAAAGTGTACTCCCCCCCCCCCCCTTTAAAAAAAAAGGTTTTAAGAAAGAAAGAAAGAAAGGACAGAGAAAACGACAGTCACATGAAGACTGAGTGAGAGAGAGAAAGAGATAGAGAGAGGGTGTGTGAGGGAAAGTGGAGGGGGTTAAAGAGAAAGAGGGAGAGAAACAAGGAGACAGATAGAGAGAGGGAAGGGGGAAGTGACTAGACACATTTTGATAATGATCAAATTCATGCCGACATTTCATTGTTTCCCTCACTTACTGGAGATAGTGGTTTCTTCATATTTCGTTGTGTCTAACATCGTGGTCGTAGGGCTTGATGTGCATGGCTTGGTCTTCGCTTCCGTAGTCGGTAATTCTTGAAACCCACTTAAGCAGTGACAGTTGTAGCCTACCATAGTCTCCTCACACCAGCCGTTTTGACAGAGTTTTTTGTCACAATCTGCGAAATAAGTAATAGGATAAAACTCAATACTGATTAACAAAGCATCATTACAATCTGTTCTAATCGGTGTGAAAAGGGTATATTTTCGGGCTTTTGACAATTAAATGTATGAAAGCTAAACAAGACTAGAGAGGCAGATTCCTTTTTGGTGAAAGTTTTGATATCTGACAAAAAAATGAGATAGTCGAGAATTTTTGAAAGTTTTACGGGCACCTCGAATTCGCTAAATCGGTACTGTTACTGTGACAAAGCGCTAGAAAACTTTTGAAATTGTGTCAACACACAAAATGACTAAAATGTTTGACGTGGGAGGGCCTTTTTTAAGAGGATGGATGATAGTATGATGTGCGTAATAATTATAATGTTAGTAGTCCGGGAGAGTTGTCCCTAACTTCGTCACAATCAATAGTCTTTCATATAGATTTATTGATATCAAAGTTCAAACATTCATAAATTCTTATTAATAATCGGATTTTTTTTTCTCCAAACTTTGCTCATTTTTGTTTTTCTTATTTTTCTGCTTTAAACAAAAAATTCATAAAAATTTACTTGTTAGAAAGATTGGATTGCCTTTTTTTTGCCAATTTGGTCGGTGTATTTTACGTGAATATATTTTCGCTAGAAGACCGAGTCATAAAACCTGGCCTTATCTAGATTTTCCTACCTGCACTCTAATAAAATAATCCCGATACAGAAAAGGTGGCCTTGTCCTAATTAATTATTATAACGTAATTTGTTGGGAAAAAATGAGATAGTAATAGCAATAGCAGCCGTTGTACTGGTAGAAGTGGTCGAATAAGTAGTAGTAGGAGCAGTAGCATTAACATCAGCAGATGTAGTAAACTCGTCAGTCGTTCCACCGTTATCAAACGAAATACCGACCAATGGATTTATATACCATCAATAATAAATACTCAAATCACCCAGTAGACTGTAATTAATGATCTATCGATTTACTATTAATGGATTACTAGTAAAATCTTCTCGCCCTTTTGAACTACTTTCTAATTAAACGATTGCTGTTAATATTTCGGCCGGAACGATTAATTTTCATAATCTAAAAAGGTTTACAAAATTAGGACGGCAATTTCACTGCTTAGAGAAAGGTTGTTTTTTTTTACCCTGATATATCTTCAACATTCGATTGAGTCAAAACAGAAAAATATATGAAACAAAGTTATGGAAAGGAAATATTCTTCTAATTTCGTTACATAATCATCTTTTTAAACATATATTCGTATTATCATTATTATTATTATTATTGTTGTTTTTGTTGATATTATTACTGTTATGATAATGTGCATTATTATAACTATTACATGTTATTGCTACTATTATTATTATTATTATTATTTTGATAAATATTGTTATTATCTTTACTACTATTATCATAATGTTTTCATCATTATTATTACTATTACATATCATCATTATGAGCAGTAGTAGTGGTAGTAGCAGTAGTAATAGTAGTAGTATTAGTAGTAGTAGTGGCGGTGGTGGTAGTAGTAGTAGTAGTAGTAGTAGTAGTAGTAGTAGTAGTCCAATTTTCAATTTGGGATCGTTTTTCACCATTGTTGTTGGATATTTGAATAACAAATTTAATCAGAATAATATATTTCAAATTTCAAGACTCACCGATGTTTCTATCAAAAGATACAGCCTCTCAAAAACTCTGCAATATTCATAGCATTTTGGTCAGAATGGACAAAAAAGTGGTTCACGCCGAGTTATCATTTTTTGCTAAATAGCTGCATTCTAATGCATTAGGCGATATGCAAAAAGTGGGGGAAGGGTATTTTCAAACTTAAATCGTATGTGATCCCTTGGGGCTAGCGAAAAAAAAGAACATCAACATATTGCTTACAACTTGAATTAATTATCCCTCGGGGGTCGATTCTCAAAAGTGGGAAATCTCCCGAGTTGCCATGGAAACAACATTTAAATCGCTGTTTTGACAAGATATTTTTAGAAATCTGAAATGAAACCCCTCTGGAAATTTGGAGATTAATCTGCCCTTTCATATGACACCTCAAGTATTGAGTATCACCTTCAGGATCACAACAGATATTTGAATCTAAACTAGTTGACCAATTTTGCAATGCACATAGAGTGCATAGGGATGTGTGCAATGTCTATGGGAAGGGTTTTAGTACACAAAACCTGGTGCGCGATCAGACACCCTAGTAGTAGTAGTGGTGGTGGTGGTAGAAGTAGAAGAAGTCGTCGTTGCACTAGTAATATAAATAATAGTGTAGTAGTAGTAGGAGGAGTAGTAGAAGTAGTAGTAGTAGTAGGTGTTGTTGTTGTGGTAGTTGTAGTAGTAGTAGTAGTAGTAGTAGTAGTAGCAGTAGTAGTAGTAGTCATGAAACCTACCCGAGGTTCTGCATATTCTATGCCCGCCCGGGATCCCTTCTTTACTCTTCCTTCGGTGGCACCCGCCGATGACAGAAGGGAAAGGAATGAGTTTGGGGATGCTCTGCACCATGCTGCCATCGCGGAGTCGCATCATCTCACACTTTTGGGACATGGGCAAAGTGTAATTTAGGCCGAACCCATCTGGACAGGTTGTCTTCGCCATCTTGGACCAATCCGATAGCACAGGCAGAGCTGTGAAGAATATATTAGAACATTAATTGCTAGTTGTTCCCTTCCTCTTCCTATTCCTCTTCTCTTTCTGCCTCCTCCCTCTCCTCCTCCCCCATTTCTCCTCTACCTCCCCATCCTCTTGCTCCTCCTCCTCCTACCCGCCCTGCTACTTCTCTCCCCTCCCCCTCCTTCTACTCCACTTCCTCATTATCGTTCTCAGCTCCTCCCCTCCTTCCTCCCCTCCTTCCTCTCCTCCCCATTCTTCATCTCCTACTCATCCTTATATAGCCCTCCTCGAGCCTAATCCTCCTCCATTTCCTCCTCCCTTTCCACCCTCTTCTCCATCTTGGGATGCAATTTTTCTTGAAATATTTTGAAATATTTTTTTCGGAGACTTATTTACTGTGTGATTTTTTTTGTGGTCCAAGATGCCACGTAGGTCTGGTTTGAGGGTTATATAGCCCTCCTCGAGCCTAATCCTCCTCCATTTCCTCCTTCTCTTCCACCCTCTCCTCCATCTTGGGATGCAATTTTTCTTTAAATATTTTGAAATATTTATTAGGGAGACTTATTTACTGTGTGATTTTTTGTTGTTGTTCTAGATGCCACGTAGGTCTGGTTTGAGGGCACAGACCGTTGTTAATAGTTGTGTAATAGTGTTTGCAAAATGTGACTACAATTAGCTCTGTACTTAATTAAGCTGCTTGTTTGACACAGCCAGAGACAGGCAGATATAGGCTCTGCCCATGGCTTTAGGAATAGTGATAAAGTGTCAAATTACAGTCTGTGCTTGCAGACTAAGTTAGGTTTTACACCTCACTCCTATTTCGCGTCATTATGGTAATTTTGAAAGCCAACTATTTTCAGCAACATTCGTGAAATCATAAAAATATGACGGATATTCTAAGTCAAAATAATACTTACTGAAGGACAAACAGGTTACGGTACAAAACAGAAACTTCCAAAATACACCTATCTTTGGGTATTTAGCCTGTGTTTAGAAAGACATAATAATATTGATTAAATCAACAAGAACAAGAACGACAATATAACAACAACTGAAAACAAAATAATGATGATATTGATACGAGTGATAATGGTAATATATGGTGATAATGATAATGATGATGACGATGATGATGATTATCATGAAGGTATGTATAAGCACAATTACCATTACCATAAATATATCGCTAACGTAACATAATTGTTGAGACTGTAACACTTGTCATCGGTATGATATATAGGTTTTCTTGGCCAATTTGGAGTTTTTCCAGCAAATTTGGTAAAATGTTCATTCAATTCAGCGTAAAAACTATTTTTGGTGGACACTGTCATTTAATTTAGAAGATCGGGCAGGGGATTTTACATATTCAACTAGGGGGCAAAGCAGGTTTTTTGAGACATAGAATGCTGTAAAGGTCGACGGGCGTCAACGTGTTCAGGGAACCTCCCTGCACAATTTCTAAGTGGACTTGCCTTGAAAATATACTGCTGGACAAAATGTGGCGGCTATTTTCTAAAATTACGTTAAACTAGTTTGGAGATTGACTTTTTGAAAGAACCTCATTTTACCATGGGTGAGGTGTCATATGAAAAAGAGTTTAGTTTCATATAAGATGATAACATAATTATGTTATAGGTTTACGCATGATTTGCATACGAATTTTGAGCCAAAAAAAATGATATTTTAAAACCATTTATTCCAAACATATGAATTGCCCCAAAATATTGATTTGTCCAATGGACAAATATGGCATATTTATACAGATATGACGACTCTTTACTTGGAACTATCTAAAAACTGTCTATAAATATGTTAAATATTATATTTAAATATCAGGTTCATTGCTTTTGTAACGAAACAGTTATAGTGCTCGAAAGTTGACATTTTTATATGAGCTAAAATGGCAATTTGTATTGATATGGGCTGTCTACTCCTATAGCAACGGTAACATAATTAAATGAAAAAAAAGAATATATTGCGAATAGATGCTATCATTGAGGAGATGACAATTTCGATAGGAAGTATGATGTCAGGTAATGCAGTTTCATAATATTTTAATGATGTGTCTCTCTAGTTCCGGTTGCTATGTTAATAAAGTACCTGGCAACCAAAACATAATGTGCCGTCCCAGAAATCAAAGTAGGCTTGAGGTCAAACTAATAGATAAATTTAGCCCTGATTAATTTCAGTTCATTTCGTTTATTTACTCCACGTCAAGATTTAAAAAAAAAGTTATATAATCTTCGATAAAAAACATATATAATGAGATATCTGCCTATTTCACCTTAATTGTATTGTGGTATCTGTAAGCAGCTGTAAGCAGTTGTGAAGGCAATCTCACTTGAAATGTTCTAATTTCCTTTGTCAACTTTTCACAATTTGCTTGAAGAATCTTTGATGGGAGGATCATCGTTCCAAGTGACAGACATGATGTGCAGTCTGAAACATGTACATAGCTAGTGCTTAGAGTTTTTACCCAACACTCGGGTCGTGGCTAGCTGGAAAACACTCGGGTCACGGCTCGTTGGGCAAATCGGCTTTTTAAGGGGGTAAATTTATCGAAGAAGAGTTTAAAATTATCGACACCTTCTATTTTATTTTCTTGCTTTCGCCCTTACTTCAATGAATCTTAAGGGTCTATGTATCGTTTATCATTTTAATCTTTCTTAATCCTCTCGTCACAGCCCTCGCATGCATTTTCCCCTTTTCATCTCTTCTATCACCCTATTCTTTATCTTTGATTCTTCTACCTTCCATTTCTTAAATTTCTTCTGTTATAACTTCTTAATCGTATTTCTGCCCTCTGTCGTAGTTTCTCCGTTTTATTAATTGTTGTCCTTTCATTCCCTCTTCATTTTTTTTAAATTCCATTATGTAATCATTCCGATAAACTTGGTTGGTTTCCCCTATAATCTGATGTTTTCCTATGCCATTTTTATTTTATCGTTCTTCTACATCTTTAAGTCTTTCACTCCCTTCATATACCCCCTTCATTCCTCTTTTCCTCTGGGCCTACAATGTAAATCTTTGTTTTTTGTAATTCAACTTCCCCATGTTTATGTTAATTGTTCTGATGCATTCTACCACATTTTTCCATTAGGCCTTTAATATAATCTGTTTATGTATTTCTCTCTTTTCCCTTTTCTTCTATGATTTGTTCTTTGTTTCCCACTATTCATCTTCTCTTTCTATATTTCCATCATTCTTTGTAATTTCTATCCTATTAAGTTTTATTCCTCACTTTATTTTCATATGTCAGTCTTTTGAAAACAATCTTTCTACATTTTATTCCTTCCCTTTATTTCCCTTCTCTATTTTTTATCATGTTATTCTTAATTTTCTCCACTCTTTTCTTTATATCTTTATTACTGTTAAATCTGGCCAATGAATTCTTTCAATTCATTTTAAAATATGTTTTCCTTAGTTTTTTATCCTTCTTTCGGTAGTTCTTAAATTCCTACAATTCATATTCTCACTCTTTCCATTCTTCCTATTTCCATCCTAGGCCGATCATATTCCCTTGTAGTATTACACTTCCTCTAAAATCCACTTTATCCACCTAGCATTTTGTCGTTCCTAATGTCAGCCTTGTCTTCTTATTTTTATATTATTCAGAAAAAACAATCGCAACTTCCAACTTCTTTTTTTTTATAGTAACTTTCCCTACGCACCCCCATTGAAAAATGGTATAAAACTTTTTTTTTTCTTTCTATCCTCTTTTTTTTTTGGTATACATTTATTATATTGTATTATTTCTAAATGTATCATGTATATACTTTATTGCTTATATTGAAACGGACATTAAATAAAATGGCAATGAAATCAAATCACTCATGGTGGTAATTCCACTATGATTGAAACGTAAACATAAAAACATTACCATTTTACAGATCAATCTTCAAGGTCCGCATTCCAAAAAATGATCAAACGGCACGATGATAATCTGACGTCTTTCTCGGCTAAAAAAGGAACAAATTTGGCGACAAAGAATACAGTTGCTTGAATAGAGAAAGGCGAGAAAGATTAACTGCAAGATTCAAACTGTCAGCTTGGATAATTATCTACCATCGACCAAGTGTAAAATAAATGGTTCGTTTTTCCTTCTCTGCAGCGGGTAAGCTCGTACAAGAACGTGCTCGATATCAACAGATACCAACTACCAACTGGTAGATCAAAAGTATGATGACCTTTAGTGGATCGAATTCTGGGTCAGCATTACTGAGTAGATTTTTATAGCATCTACCATTTTTGTTGTTAAAGGTGCCATAGAAACAAGCTGGTTACATGGAGAAAAATAATGTATTGTTGAAATGCACGTCACGATAGAAACATGCTGATTAAGTTGATAGGTATTGTAGAAGAAGAAAAAACCCGACCGTTATAAGCACAATCAGGGGCGTCGCTAAAGGGGGGTGTGGGGGTGCGAACCCCCCCCCCCCACCTGTCAGGATATTGTCGGTAAAATTGCGCTGCTGTCGGGGAAAATGAGAAAAGGGGGAGGAAAAAATGGGAGAGAAAGGGAAGAAAATGACAAGAAAGGAAAGAACCATATTTCATCTTCAGAATTATCATTATGAACCTTAGAAATGACGAACATTTGGAAAGACGAACTTTTGGAATTATGAACTTTTGGAATTAAGAAATCTTTCTGATTAAAGAACCTTCGAATTAAACAAACCTTCGAAATTACGAACCTTCAAAATTGTGAACCTTCAGAATTATAAATAATTTATTATAATAAAGTCAGTTTAGTAGGTGAATTGAACGACAAGGTTACAATTAGCCTAACCATGCTAATGAGTAATTTGTGACATTATTTTCGTCATCGTATAGTCCCGACCGAATTTGTCTTCAAAGTAAACAAACAATTAAAATGCTCACAAGGAGACTAATTATCATCATCATCATCATCACCCTCCCCTCCTCATTATCATCATCATCATCATCATCATCATCACCCTCCCCTCCCCTCCTCGTCATTACCATCATCATCATCAGCACTGTCATCATCATCATCATTATGGTCATCATCATCATCATTATCATCATCATCACCCCCCCCCCCTCATCATCATCACCCTCCCCCTCCTCATCATCATCATAATCACCGTCATCAGTATAACCGTCATCATCATCATCATCGTCATCATCATAATAAATATAAAAAAACATCTTTATCATAAAATGATTATAATTTCCCTGAATAAGACACATTTAAAACCAGTTTCCTTATCGTATATGTATCGGAAAACGGCACTTACGGCACTGACTTTAAGAGTAATGAATGACCTGGTAGAAAAACTTTGGATGTTCGTAATTATTATCCTCAGAAAAATGAACCTTTTTAAATAGGGGTGGCCCAGGCGATGCCCCAACTGGGTTGACAAATAGCCAGTATGACAATGGTTGTCTTTAAGATGACATGCTGAGATTGCAAGACTAAATGCAAGTCCAACCATTGTGGATGCAAACTAATTGTTATTTTAACTCTGAACAAGGGCAATAGAAGTACTCTAGTTTGGTTTGAAACATTAATTTTGGCAATATTAGTATTAGCGCCGATGAACTTAATTTGAGGATTGGGACGTATATAATTTTGTTTGTGAAAATACATGGTACGCTAATAACATGCTAAAAGTGGTTAGAAAATTATTAGACAGCTTTTTTGGATTACCTATCAGCGCCAATGACTTTTAGAGGGGTGGAGTTGTACTTTTTTGTTTTGGAAGAGACACGTTAACTTAGAAATATGTTGAGTGGATCAGGGAGTTGATTCTTGTTGATGTGCAGGGCTGCATACGATAAAAACGCGTTACCCCCAAAACAAACTGGTTAAATTGAGACGTATGATACAAGAAGAAAAACAAAACTGACCTATTTGCACTGCCAGAATATCGACTTTCGTCACAGTACCTTAATGAATATTTCAAGCAGGAACGTTGTTGTTGAATATTTAATGTATACGTGTAATGCGTCACGTACGACGCTTTGATGCTCTTGCTTATTTAGTAGAATAATGGAGGCATCGTGTTTTTTTTTCTTTCTCTCTCTCTTTCTCTCTCTCTCTCTCTCTCTCACTCACACACGAACACACGCACACACACACCCACACACACACACATACACACACAGTACATTCATAAACAAAGATCATGTGAAGACATTTTCATTAAAATTTCACCCTCTTAATCGTCGCTTACGATGGCGGTCTCCTGCACTTTTCTACAGATAGCAAGGATAATACTTTAAATTCATAATATACTTTATTTTAAATATATTAAGTTCATTATCGTATGTTTATATGTGAATCACATTATATTACTATATGCATTATGTCATGTTATTACAAAAAGAAGAAAAGAGTGTTTCTGCTGGTCTGTGCTGGATATAATTTTCCTTCTGTTTTGCTATAAACATTGCATTGTAAATTGATTTATACGGTATATATGTTTACAAACAGAATGCTGATTTGTTACATTACATTGTAAATTGATTTATATGATATATATGTTTCCAAACAGAATATTGATTTGTTACATTACATGGTAAATTGATTTAAAGTTTAATAAATACAATATACATGAAGTTATTATTGTTTGCATATTTGTATCAATACCTTACGTTTGCATGTTTTTGTCACTAAGTTATTGTATTTGGAAAAACTAAGTAATCAAATCTATATCCTTACCGATTCTCTCCGTTATGTTGGTCCTACAATATGAAATTCCCTACCTCCTTTTTTACAGTCTGTCGGATTTAATAATTCATCCAAAAGACTTTACAAGAAACATCTTCTCTCTCTTTATAATGCATAATTTATTTTAAGACCACACCTCTCATACTGAATACTTCTCTTTTTTAATTCATTTTTTGTCTTCTTCCAAGTATATGCTATTATTACTTCTGCGCCTGGTGCATTCAATTTGTCGAGCCTTATTGGCTTTTAGTTTTACGGATGCACCATTTTCCATTTGTACTATGGTTTATACCTTCATATTTTCTTTAAATTTTGAATGCTGATATGTCAATTTAAATGTAATTTTAATATTGTTATCTGTTATGAAATTCCATATTTTATCTTTGTATATAATATCACGATGATGGAAATAAATGTCAATTCAATTCAATTCGTGAAAACTTTCAACTTTCATATTAATATTAGTATAAAATTTACAATAATCTTTTCTTTTTGTAACATAAGCTATACTCCTGTTAAACACTTATATTCAATCAGGTATAATAAACAAATTGTTATAAATTAATAACGACATGCACTTAGATAATGTTAAATATAGAATAAATTATGATTTTATTACATTTGATTGGTAGTATGGATATGGCCAGTGATCCTGTAAAAACACAAGCTTGGAAAATTATCTGATATCAAAGGAACTGTCATTTGCTTTTGCGCAGCAGTTACTAAACACTTGTAATAAAATATAAAATGAAAACCGCTGATTAATCTGTCAACCAGGATATAAGTTGGTATTAAACAATGGCGACCAGCGTAATTGCAGCTATAACTACCAGTATGATAGAACGATACAAAAAGTCCATTTTTAGAAGGAAGATACATTAATATTCATTCATTTTCCTCCATTACAACATTTCTTATGACATTTCCAAGACTAAGGACGTTATTTGTTATGTTTCTCTGTTGCTCTCTCTCTCTCTTTCTGTCTCTCTGTCACTTTTCATCCAACCATTTCTCTCTCTATCAAACACACGCATTGTTGTACTCGCTTTCTCTCTTTCTCTCTCCCTCTCTCTCCCCCTCTCTCCCTCTCCCTCTTATAGCTCCGGTAGTCTAATTTATGCTCGCTGGACTATTGAATATATATGAATATTATATAGGCCTATTCAATATATGGGGATGCGGAGATGATTATAAGAAATGAATCAACAAAATAATGTAAGGTTGCTGATGTGAATGACATAATAATAATAATATTCAGTTTTTATATAGCGCTTATTAGAATCACTAAAGCGCTTCCAAACTTGGAGATTATTACATTGTAAGTAAGTCAACTTCATCATCCCTGACAGAGGACTAGAGGAGCGAAGCAATTTGTTTATGTAGTAGGTTAAACATAGATGTAAAACGTTGTCTTGTTGTCAAGATCTGATTTGATTTGATTTATTTATTTCTGTTTGACTTTCTTTTTCTTTTGCAGTTTTACAAATTAATATATAGCAAACAAATCAGTGAACATTTTATACATGACGAAAGAGTATATGTGAAACATAGTAAGGTTGGCTGTAACTAATCGAAAACATCAAACAGGAGGGTTGACAAAGTAAGCAAAGCTTGATAGAATGATTACCCTCAATGGATACATAATAATATGGAGGAAAAAAATATTGGTAAAAAGAACGAGAGAGAGAGAGAGAGAGAGAGAAGAAAAAAGAAGGAAAAAAAAAGAAAGAGGGTGCATGTGTAAATCAAGATTCACAGATGTATGTGGTAGATGGATTTCAATTTGATATATGAAGATAAAAAAGAAAATGCACAGTTGAATATTGGGTGGCCAACTTGGGATATATTATAGAAAGAGAAAAGACGATCCCTATTTTTTTTACCACACGAGATGTTGAAAAGGATTTGTTTGAACATTTATTGGGCGATGTGCGTGGAAAACACTTTTCCCAAAAAACAGTGAACTGACAGGCATCCTTGGACAAAATTAAACGGAAATATTCACAAAGAAAAGTGCATGTTGCTACATTGTGCCTTAACTACACAGTTCATGTCATGAGCTCAAAGAACATAATACCAAATTAAATATCGTTATAAATCTTGATTGTTCGGAAGTACCAATATATATCACCAAAACAAAGATTCCAGCCATGCAATAGGGCCCAATCCTTTCGTAGAAAGAAAACCTTAAAAGAAGACTTCAAAGCTGCGTTAAGTTTCCTCACATTTCAAGCTCACCAGGTCTTCCTTCACTGTACAACTCTAAAAAGTTCATTAGATAACTGAGTCAATACTTTACTTGATAACTTTGGCATATCTGATAAAGCGTATTTGATTAGCTAGCATAGGTAATTATCTCATCACTATTTTGAAAATAAAGAAAGATATGATGCTCTCAAAATGGCATAGTGAGCCCCCCCCCCCCCCCCCTCCTTTTGATTGAAAAGGTAAATTTCTGTCACAATTTTGTCTGGTCTACTTTTTTTTTAGCCCGTCTTTTTTTTTTTGCCGGGGGGGGGGGGGGGCAAGGCCCGCTCGCCCACCCCCCCCCCCCCCCCCCCTGGATGCATCACATTTCATTTTCGTCACATATGAATATAGATATAAAACTAAAAGTGCCCGATTTTATAACGTTATTGCTCGGGTCACGTCAAGATGGCAGCGTTCGTGCGAAGAGCCTGTTCGAAAGGAGGGCGAATATCGCCGATTTTTCAAAGCATTTCTCATAGAACTGTACAACTATCATGTAGCTGTACACATTTGACTCAACATCCAAGTTTTTCTACTCACGTAAGTGTCTATTTCATTGAGAAACCGAAAGGTTTCCAATCGCTTATCGACGTGAAGGGTATATAGCAGTCCCAGTAATGTGTTTCTATGTTTGTTGAATAGGTCTAGATCTATGTGATTATGACAAAGTCCACACTAAGTGCATCAGACTCAGAGGTGGTCTACTATCCTGGCTGTGTATTAAAAGCTGTGCTATTGATTCTGAACATTTCAAACACCACTGTACAAAACTCAACTGATTTCACTCACAATCGGTACTTAAGTGACGATTGATGACACTAGTAAATAGCAGTAAAATACAATTTTTTCAACTTTCCGATGTTTAATAGACTTCTAGAAAGAATATTTTAAAAATTTAAATTGTGAGTCCACAGTCAAACTTGCCGATCAGGCGCATCGGCATGATTGTGTGCATTTGTGTGTTATGAGTGTAGACTTGACTATTCATGTATTGAAATGCAGCCTATTAACACAAAGTGCAGTTCTAGAGGTCAATACGCATTAGCATTGACTCTATGCTTTGCTGGAGTGGACAAAGTCGTGTAGCGTCATAATATGCAAGATAGACGAAAGCTCGTCATGGCGCTATCTTTTCTAATTGCGCATAAGTCAGTGGTAAGAAAGAAGGTAGTTGAAACTCATGAGGGGGTTTTCATCAAGAACCACAACAATGAATGATGTTAGATTCCCACAAAAATTTAAAAAAGAAAGAAATAAAAAATAAAAAGAATGGGTCACCCGTTACCTGTAAATCATCTACGAGAACCAGGCCTGATAAAACCGATTCTAAATTGCCTTTTTTCAAGTTTAAGAAAAAGAGGGTAAAGGTGAGAGATGAGAAAGGGTTCAAAATGGTTGGTCATAATATGGTGTTTATTCAGACTGCTTGAATGGTCCCTCTCGTTTTTTCTTCAGTAGATTTTAAGGTAAGACCCCAATATGATATACGGGTGCATGTATCAGTAATACTGAACTGAATTTTCTTATTAGGGTCTAGGAAAAGTATGACTCTTGAAATTATTGTTATCAAGGTTATATACATGAGTAGAATACCCGACACAGAACCGAGCCAGACAACTTACCAAGATGAAGAAACCCAACTACGAGAAGGAAGAAACACAAAATTGAACTGGAAGCCGGACTGCTGAGAACACAGCATTCTTCCAGAATCTTGGGTAAAGGTAAAGGTATGCATATCAGTGGTGCATGTACTATGTAGCAGGTTTGAATGTAAATCAAGTTTTCTTTCTTTCCTGTTTTGTATTCTGCAGTCGGATGTGAGGAGAGAAAGGACAAGAACTTACACTCACAAGAAATCTGATCTGGACAATCCTTACTGGCAACAGAAAAAGATCTATCATTCAATATCTAAACAGGTAAGGTTACAGGGTGATAGAGAGACTGCTGGTTATATCCATTTATACAAGGAAACTTGTATATAAAGATCGGCAGATCGCCCAAGAGAGACAAGAAAGGTGGTCTTTTCAGCAGGTGGTCTATATGTACAGGTTCCTATATTACATGTGTCAATGACAACACTATTCAAAGGAAATGATAAATGTGGTCTTTATAGACAGGTAGTCGCTTTTAAAAGCAGGTTTCCCTGTGTTAAAAAAAAAATAACTTTAGATGTATTTTGTAATAATGCCTTCTTTATGCCTGTCATGCTGTAGCACTTTCACATTACTATACTGTTATAGCTGAACTGTCAAATTAACTAGCACTCAAGCATATCAGGTATCTATCTACAACTGGGTGGAGAGAGGCAATTGTAGATTGATGCCTTGTGACTTAAATTTTAGGGGGAATGAGCAACTGTAGAAAGTGAATGACATCTCAAAATCTCTGCATAATGTGATGAGTTTATTGTGCAGTACATTTTAAATATGAAAGGCCTAGTCTAAAAATGAAATTTCTTGAAAGTTGGATGGAAATCAAAGATGATTCTATTAAAGTGAAACGAAACAAAATTAGTCTTGAATTACTGTTAAAAATATGAATATAATTATATGTAGCCACATGGATGAGAGTCTAGATGAGACAATGTCTGTAATACTCATACTAAATGCTTTTTAGTAAAACATAATATAAAAATGATCTTCACATCTTTAAGAGTCTTCTCCCAATTGTTTTTTTGCAGCAACCGCTCTCCCCTTTGGCATCAGTGATAGACCAGCACCCACATGGCTTCCATGCCGGGGGGAATGGCATGCCACCAAAGGTGGATGTGGAGGATAAAGTGGGAGGCTGGGACATCATCAAGGCCATGCTTGGCTACGTCTGGCCCAAGGGTGACCTCAGCATCAAGTCAAGGGTCGTGGTAGCCCTGTCCCTGCTGATCGGTGCCAAGGTGAAGATATATTATAAGATGACGACGTGGATCCTAATCAAATGATTGGTTGAGAACGTACACGTGACCAGGCATTAATTTTGCCTAACACGTAATGACCGGTCATTGGATAATGACCAGTCATTATCAACATCATGTTATAAAACATCATTTTATAAAACATGATTTTATAAAACAGTCCAAACACCCTCGGCTACCGCCTCGAGCAAGTTAGACTGTTCCAAAGGTACCTTGTGTGGGTAATTCTTACTAATGCCCTCACTGCTGTTTATTATTTGTGTATTAAAAACATGCTAAGCTTGATAACATCCATCCAAAGGGAGACCTTGGAATCAAGATAAGGGTTGTGGTGCTGTTTTGCTTGTTAGTCGGTGCAAAGGTGAGTTCTGCGTCATATGGTTGGGGGTTGGGATATCATCAAGACCTTGGCCCAAAGGGAGACCCTAGCATCAAGAAGAGGGTCGTAGTGCAAAGGCAAGTTTTCAGTGATTCGGTAGTCAATCAGAATTTATCATTTTAATGAATCAATTCTTGCGATTTAATTGTACCTGAGTCGAGTGTGGCAAATGTAGCCTAATGCCTTGTGCGTTATATTATTAGTTGCATACATGAAATAGAAATAAGAACAGGAAACTGATTTCTTTCCATGTTTTTTGTAATCTTATTGTTAGAAATATCATCAGTACTTGTTTTCAATAAAAAGGACCATGTATTTGATGTATCTTTGCAGGTGTCGAATGTGTATGTTCCGTTCCTGTTCAAGTATGCTGTAGATCATCTCAATGATTACCAGACCGCATCAGAAGCGGTAGCATCGGTCGGAACCGGAACTACGGTAGTTACCACCCTCCTGCTTGGTTGTAAGTACAACAGTGCTAACTTTTTAGTTAAACGAATAAGGAGTTAATTCCTTAGAATGCTTGAATGCTGTAATGGCAGCCATGCTTAAAGCGGGGGTAATCATAATGGAGTTCCAGGAGGGGCAATATACCAGCTTGAAGACTTCACTATTAGTATCATTATCAGTAAAGTGGTTCATTCACTATTGGCTCTCTATCCAAGGGTTGAGGGTTTGAATCCCAGCCCAGCACTAATGTCCTTTTGCAAGACGTTAATCCAAATTTGCCCTTCTCTAACCAGGTGTACACAGAATACCTTGGAAAATGCTGGGGTAATAATAATTGCAGGCCCTGTAGGAAGAGCAGTATTGATACTGATGTGGCTACCCTAGGTAAAAAAAGACCCAATTATTAGTGGTATTATTGTTTCCCTTTTTAATCAGACGGAGCAGCACGTGCAGGTGCTTCCCTCTTCAACGAGGCGAGGAATGCTGTCTTTGCCAAGGTGGCTCAGGATTCAATACGACGGGTCGCCAAGAATGTTTTCACCCACCTCCACCAGCTTGATCTGAGCTTTCACCTGTCTCGCCAAACGGGGGCGCTCTCCAAGGCCATCGACAGAGGGAGCAGGTAAGTCTGGAGCTGCTACTGGGCCCTGTTTCATCAAACTTGTTATCAAGAACCAATGCTAAATTTCTATGACAAATTTGCTCACAGCCAATCAAATGCCACGATTCTAGTAGCTTATAACAGTTATTGTAACTTGTTATTGATAATAAATTTTATGTAACAGATCCCAGGTCTAAGTTTAAGAACTGACACGTATTATACACAAAGTTCTAGGATAATAGTATTAATTTTTCATCAGGTTCTAAACAGAAGATATAGCCATTTAATTATTTGCTCCTTTCTTTTGTTTTGTTTCAAATTTGTCATTTATTTTCAGGATTGTCAATTCTTCTCTAAACTACACTATCAAAATTGCGTTCACATTTTTTGCTCACTTTCTGTTCACTATTACTTTGGTTTTACATTGTACAACAGCAAACCACTTTAAAACCTTTAATCCTCTCTCACCCACATTGGCACTAGGCTTGGGAGCGAGCGCCGAGTACCCGACTCTAACCGATTCTGAAATCCAGAGCCGAGGAGTCGACTCCAATCTCTAGAGAGTCGATTACTCGAGCACGTCGGTTCCGAGAAAAGGAGTCTCGGTTCCAAGATAAGAGTCGACTCCACAGCACAGAGAATGAACAAAATCAGCTTTGTCAAAGCAGAATGCATGCGAGCGATGGGCGCACTAGCAGCATGCGATTTTGATACACACATGTGTGTGTACCTCCTTCGTAGTACTGTGCATTAGAGTGAGGTGTGTGTGCTAAATGCCCCCCCCCCCCCCCCCCCCCCAGCTGAACGTTTGACCTTTGGTGAATGCGCAAGAGTGTTGGAACAATGGCCCCATTTTCTCTCCTATTGGAGCCTGTGTGATACTGATCAACAAGTTGATTCATGTTTTCTCTGGTGCGCAAACTGATTTATGTGATTTGTGTTTACACTCTCTCTCTCTCTCTCTCTATCCCTAGTCTCCCCTTCCCCTAGTCATCAGACGTTTAGTTTTCTTCCTCAAATAAACTAAATCACACAACTCACAATTTCCTCCTCCTTTCTCTCCCTTGAATTCTCCTCATCAGGTTTTTTTCTTCTTAAAAATAAGTTTGACAGGTCTACAATTTACATGTACATTCCCCCACCCCCTATCTCTTGTCCTTCAGTTATTTTTTTTTCCCTCACAAGAATAAATGTGGCAGGTCAACGTCTCCCCTTCTCCCTTTCTCTACCCCTCTCGCATCTCCTTCTGTTATTATTTTTGTCTCAAGAATAAGTTTTGCAGATCTACATCTCTCTGTCTTGTGTTCTTTTGGGGGGTATTTAAACAAGAATAAGTCAGGCAAGCCAAGTGTCCCCTCTCGCTGTGGCATTAGCGCCATCTCTAATAGTGGCTGAAAATGCAGACTAGTTATTCAGAAACCACGATCTAGCGCTGTTATCTGTTGTTTAGAAAGCACGTGGTTAGTAGTAACCATGGGAATGAGGTGCCACGCGCTGGGGCTGGGGTCATTAAAGTGCTTGTGTGGCATTGGGCGGGCGGCCATGTGAGCATGAGTATAAGATAGGTCCCTGGGAGGAGAGCCAGCGGGCCAGGCATGTTTCGGATATATTTCATTTATTTTAGGCAGGGAATCAGAATCTTTAGTTTTACATGGCGACTTCTTACTCTGATAATGGATTGTTTACCATATTTTTAGTGGAAATAATTGTTCTGCATATCTTACATTTTAGCAGTGTAAGTACGAGTTGATTATTCCATCATTTTACGTTGAAGTTTAGAATTTAAAATAGACCTAACATGTTTTTGTTTGTTTACATTGTTGCCAAGTTGCCACGAGTTATTAAATAATTAATTACTTTATTAGCAGTGGTCATGTTTTTTCTCGATTTGATTGAAAGTAGTAAAATAAATCATTTCATAACTGTTTATAAAGGTCTGCACTTTGATCTTCTTTATTGTTTGCATGAAATTGTATAGATATCATGAGACGAAACAGATATAAACACAACACCAATTTACACACACAAGTCACACATACAGTCATACTTTTGATACTCATTTTTCAAAGTAAAGTTTTCCAAAAAAATATCACAGAAAATCATCTGTTGCTATCAGTGCCACTGCTGAGTGGAGCCGACATGCACAGTACATAACGTACAGTGTGTAAACACCTCCCTGGTGTGTGTGTGTGTGGCCTTGCCTTGACAGCATTGTGGCTTTATTACATGTACTGTATCTGGCAGCCAGCGGGAGTCGATTCCACTTGGAACCGAGGCCGAGAGTGGGAACCGGAGTCGGTTCTCATCAACAAGGGAACCGCCCAAGCCTAATTGGCACATACATTTACATATTGCCAAATATTTTCATGACCTCATCTTGCCATTTAACTCAGGGTCAGGGACAAACACAATTTTGTCAGAAGTGGGATTCTCTAGGGGTTTTGTTCTGCTTGTTCATTTGTGTTAGGTGTTTGTTCTTTGTTTTGTGGCAGTGGATGGAGGTTTGAAGGTCCAAACTTGGATAAAGAATAAGTTACTACTAGACACTGAACCAACGAAATCCACCATGAGTCTTTGAAGTCAGATGTTTTCACATGTTTTTTTGTTAACCCATATTATCAGGGGGATCAACTTTGTTCTGATGGCTTTGGTATTCAACATTGTGCCAACTTTCTTGGAAGTGGGCCTTGTCACCGGCATCATGGTAAGAATACAATGAATAACGTACAGTAACAACTAAATCATTCACACCCTTACCAAGTTTAGTAGTTATTTAAGTATTTGTGAAAAATGTATCTTTCCAGATTTACGTTTTGTAAAATTCATGGCATATTAGACACTTCTTTAAGCATGGTTAACTTTATACATTTTTTCCTGACTCTTCTGAGACTTTTGCATTGGTCAGTGAGAGGTGCGACTAATACAGTCAAACCTGCTTTAGTGACCATCTGTCTTCAAAGACCACAAATTTGTTGTTTCCCATGAAAAAAAGTTTCTCATTGAAACATTTACTAAAGGAACCCTTCTACAAAGACGACTTTTTGTGATTCCCTTGGGTGGTCGCAATAGACAGGTTTGACTGACCTTGTATAAGCATTTAAAACCTTTCCACCCATACATACATACATATTGATATTTATATAGTACCTATACATAAACATGCTCAAAGGGCTTTACATTAGTAAATAAAAGAAAATAATTATTTTTGCTCTCTGTAAATCTGTGTAAAGTTATTCAAAAAGTTGTGTAGTTGAACAAGAAAAAGTTATATTTTGTTGACCCTTCTTCGAATTGATGCGGGGGATTTGCAGAAGAAGAGGACCATAATAATTAGGCCTAATAATGATATCTCTGATCTCAACACCATGCAGTACTACAAATTTGGTACCCCCTTTGCTGCCGTCACCCTCTCTTGCATCGGAGCGTACTCTCTCTTTACGCTGAGCATCACTGCGTGGAGAACCAAGTTCAGGGTACACATGAACAAGGCCGACAATGAAGCAGGTAATCAGGCCATCGACTCACTCATCAACTATGAAACAGTCAAGGTAGGGATGCTGCCTATTATATGTATGAATGTATCTAGTATATTTATCCTTTATATGTAATTTATATTTGATGTTTACATGTATAATGCCGCATTTTAACCATTATGATGTATTTTACCTTGTAAATGACCATGCAATTCAGGTGCAAGAACGTCATTTTGAATAAACCCTTATTGAATTGAATGAATTGAAAACGATGATATCATTAGATTTAGAATAAAAGATGAAGGGGTGGGGCAGGAGGGGGGGGGGTGGTAAACTTGCCCTCTCCCATTTCCTCTTTATCTCTGCAAATCTCCTTGTTCGTTTCGTGTTTGTAAATTGTATGTTGTTTTGAAATATTGTCTTGTGTTTTTTAAGTCTTCGTAGGCAAAATTTGAAACATTTATATTTTTGTTTTTTTCTGGGGGATCCACAACCTACAAGCACTGCTTTTTAGTGGATCCCCCCCATTTCCTCAGAAATTAAGAAATTCTTGTAATAATTTTATTATGTGCAAAGTTTATTTGTATAGTTTCTTGAAAAAATGAATTATGTATGAAATCAAATGTAATATCTTTGTTTACCTTTCTGTTGGAAATGAAATAAATATGAATATGAATATGAATATATGCTCTTACATTGTGAATTCTTGTATTCTGCTTTAGAACTGCCCCCCCCCCCCTCCCACAATGAACCAATGATGATTTTTCTGCACCTTTTATGTTTTACTGATTGCATATTGTTTGGGATAGTTTTGATTTTGATTTGAAATGTTAACTGCCAACTTGAAGACAGAGATTGAACTGCATCAGATATTTTTACTTTCATTGCCTCATTTAACCTGTGTCTACTGAATTATTTAATTCTCATAGGCTTAATACAGGGACCACCCGGTTACCGTAGGCAATGGGTTACCAATCTGTGGTTCCATAGTGCAATGCCTTTAATCTCTCAACCCCCTTTCAATTTCAGTACTTCAACAATGAGAAGTGGGAGGTCAACAACTACGATAAAAACCTTGCTCTGTACGAGCATGCTTCCCTAAAGACAGCCACCAGCCTGGCCCTCCTCAACTTTGGTCAGAATGCCATCTTCAGTGCATCGCTAGCAGGGGTCATGGTGCTAGCAAGTCAGGGGATTATGGCAGGTAAATGCAGTCTCGCATGAGTAGAACAAAGAACGATGTTTAAGCAAGGTTTGGGTATTAAATCTCTACTGTCCCATGGTCCCTAAACCTAACCATTAATTTTATGGGCTGTAATGTAATAAGTCACATTCTCAAGAAACATAAATCCGGACAAATCAATTTTTCACATATTAAAAAAATTACAAAACTAGGTAAGGGTATAAATAATTTAGTTGTTAACTATATTTAATGGACTCTTTCATGCATGAGACCCACCGCGGCACTAATGTCCTTTGGCAAGACATTGATCTACATTTGCCACACTCAACCCAGGTGATGTAAATGGGTACCTGGCAGTATTAATGCTAGAGCGCCGAAAATGGCAGCACAGCTAAAGCCGGGGTAATAATCTTTAAGTTTGGAAGCGCTTAGTGATTGTAATAAGCCTTTTATAAAAACTGAGTACTATTATTATTATTATTATTATGAAGATACATGTTTTACATTTACCTCTTTATTATTAAACAAGGTCAAATGACGGTTGGTGATCTAGTGATGGTAAACGGTCTCCTGTTCCAACTCTCGCTACCTCTCAACTTTCTTGGCTCTGTCTATCGTGAGATCAGGCAGTCCCTCATCGACATGGGCACCATGTTCAACCTCCTCAAGGTCGAGACGGACATCAAGGTAAGAAGCATCAGAGAGTCCCCTCTCAACTTTGGCACTTTTAAAACCCCACTGCACTACTTTTAGCTACTTGCGCCCTCTATATATCAAACAATGCCTAATCGGTGACCATTGGTCCCCCATGGTCTCCTTTTTCTTATGTTAATTGAAGGCTGATCTGATGAGATAACTACCTGTCAGTGATCATGCAGAGAGGTCTAAGTCCTCCTGGCCATACTAGTGCAGAGAGGCTTTAAAAGACCAAATTCCTTTGTCATCTTAACAATGTAAGGAGCCTATTTCAGCAGTAATTGAAGTATTTTATTGGGGGGGGGATTAGAAATTAGTTACCAGTATCTTTTTTCAAAGCTGTTTGAAATTTTTTGCCAGATGATTTTAATTTCAAGAAGAAAGCTTGAAGACATCATGTTTTGGTCATTATCTTGTGTATATTTTCCTTCTCTCATTGTCTTATGGATCTGTTCAGAAAGTTGGGGAAATTTTTGTTGACATACCAGAAGTGAGAAACTATATCTCCTATCAACTGTAACAATGTTTGCTCAAATTCAGTTTTGCATAACCAACTATCTTCAGAACTACTCAAGCTTCATGGTGAATCAATATTATGGACCCAAAGTTTTTGTAATGTTATATGAATATGGTTTCCATGTAACGCTGGTAAACAGAGAAATGTGTATTAAGCAACGATTTTGAAGAAAAAAACTGAAACAGGAACAATTCTAGCGCGGGACTACAATATATACCGGTATTCATTACATACAAATCTTAAACAGATAATTTTATTTTCCATGTGTAGTAGAAGCTCTCATACATACGTTACATGGACACTGTCATATTTTATGCCCCAACTTTATGGAATGACCCTTATACAAATATTGACTCTGTCATGTCTTTTTACAGAGCAAGATCAATGCCCCAGCTCTGCAGATAGCCCCTCAGGAGTCTGGCATCACCTTTGAGAACGTGGCCTTTGGATACCTCCCTGAACAGCAGATCTTCAGTGACCTCAGCTTCCATGTACCTTCAGGAAAGAAGGTCGCTATCGTCGGAGGCAGTGGGTCAGGGTAAGTTGTTGCGTTAATCATTATGACTTTGTCATTGCATTACATATTATTGTTTATTTTATAGTTTTTATAGGCAGGTGGTCTTTATGTACAGGTGCCTATAGTACATGTTTCAATGAGAAACCATTTTAAGGGAAATAAAATATGTGATCTTTGTAGACAGGTGGTCACTAAAGCAGGTTTGACTGTATATGATTTATTGTCCATAGTTTGATTCCCACTGGCCTGTACAAGTAATACACTAAGAGTATGCAGACAAATACAGTGAAGGTCATCACTGAGCGGTGCCCGAGAGACACTGTAAAACCAATTGAATCCCAATTGACACAACGCTGATTGTTTGCAGTTTGCAAAGGTTTCTTGCCATGAAAATGTCCAAAAGATTCATGTTGTGAAACTTTCTGGTTAAAAAATGTGAAGAGGTTTACTACCTAATATGTAAACAAGTTTTATCGACCACATGATTTTGTTATTCATGCCTGAAAATGGTTATTTGCTACTTATTTGTGCAGGAAGTCGACCATAGTGCGGCTCCTATTCCGGTTTTATGACCCCGATGCAGGCAGGGTACTGGTCAACGGTCAAGACATCCGAGAGGTTGACGTAGATAGTCTCAGGAGAGCTGTAGGAGTTGTACCTCAGGTATGTCAGCGTGTGTGTGTGTTATTGAGTTTTTTACTGGCGGATATCAATCAGATATGATTATTTACGTCTGGGGACCGACTTTTAACGTCACCATCCGAAAGACGTGACTCAGTTTTAAACCTGTGTCCTCGGCTGAATCAGTTTGTAACTTCATCGTTAGCTGGATTACAGGCGAACGCCACAACACCCTGTTAGCATAATAGTCCAACTGTTATGATGTGGTATGTACATACATTATACCGGTAATAATAATAATAGTAGTGGGGTTCTTGCATCATGCTCAAGCCTGTCAAACTTGACACTCCTGGAGCTCCACAATGTTTACTCCAGCTTTAGCATGGCTGCCATTATGGCGCTCTAGCTTATCAAGGAATTAAATATTGTCAGGTATGGTCTTGGGTCAAGTGGTTCCTTTGAAGACTGCCCTTACATTCAGAGTTCGGAACACATACATTGGTGGTGGTTATTTTACCTGACTGCTAAGTTGTTAGTAAGCAACCAGACGGCCGACGGCTTTAGGTCCTCTCCATCGGACCACTGCTCTACCGACTGAGCTATCGCGCCTCCTCAAGAATGAAAATATGGTTTTCGGGTTATTCATTCTCTATTGATTAATTCTGAATCTTAAGGTGGATTGTTCCTCTACACAATTTCAAACTTTTTCAGGAATGTGTTTTTGTTAAACAAATTTAATACTTTTTGAGGATTTTAATCCTTTTTGTTTTTTAGGACTGTGTCCTCTTCCACAACTCCATCTTCTACAACCTGCAATACGGAAAGCTGGACGCCACGGCAGAAGAGGTCTTCCAGGCAGCCAAGATGGCCGACATCCACCGAGGAATCCTCCGCATGCCAAAGGGTTACGACACCCAGGTGGGTGAGAGGGGGCTAAAGCTGTCTGGGGGTGAGAAGCAGAGGGTAGCCATCGCCAGGACGATACTGAAGGACCCATCCATCATCCTCTACGACGAGGCGACGTCGTCACTGGACTCCATTACTGAACAGGTATGGTTGTCAAAAGTACCAGGGGAGTGTTTCACAAAAACTAAGATCGACATTAACTTGGACTTAACTATGACAGGCCGTTAATGCCACTAGTTCCTCTAACCATTCCTTGCATTGGTTTATCAAGGGACGTATAATATCATGGTCACAAATCTACAGAATTTATATTTTTTGATATTATCTGAAGATCATAATTGAGAGACCAATGGTGAGTGCAACTAGTCGCATGAATGGCCTGCCATAGTTAAGTCCAACTTAAAGTTGATTTTAGTCTTTGTGAAACACTCCCCAGATAGAGATACTGTTTTGAAATCTTGTAGATTAGATAAATCAAATATTTTATTTCATAATTCTCGGAATGAGAATACAGGTTCCTGCACTTTAACACGCATTCAATCTTTTTGTTGAGCTTACTTTATGTGTTATTTGTTTGGACAATTTTTCAAAAAATGGTATTTAACTTGATTCTTGCATACTTTTTTTCTCCAAAACATTTGGCCCATTTCCTATCTTCTATCTTATTCTGGCAAATGTCTATTTTGGAAAGCTAATCAGAATTCGTTTTTATTGCTGCGTAGTTAAAACTTTTATAAGATGATGCAGATTATAGGTGCTGCTGATTGAGCGAAACATGTAAAACGCAGATAAATCATTGGCATGGCACTTTGACGCAACAGTTAAAGCTCCACTGTACTACTTGTAGCTACTTCAGGGTTCATACTCTTTCTCATAAATTTAATTCCATGACTTTCCATGACTTTTCTAGCCAGAATTCCATGACCTTTCCATGACTTTTACACATTTTTTTTACACGGTAGACTGAAAATTTGATCTCAAATCAAAGCGAAGCAAAGTGCATGTTTCAAGTCTACTAATAGAAAGGCAGCTTTTGTTATCTAGTTATTTCATCTGTTACAATTACATGTTATTTTTTCATCATATTCGATATGCACTGCTATATAATATTCTTACAATTACACATACATGTATTCATATCAACAATTGTCCATTTTTTAATGGCAATTTTCACTTCTAAAGAATACAAATTGCCTGTTCCTGGTTTCATGGACCACCATGATTCCTTCAATAGCTCTCCTTTGCATGTACAAGGTAACTACCCCCCCCCCCCCCCCCCAAAAAAAAGAAAACAAAACAACACCAACACACAAACTCACACACATACCATCACCAATTTTGATTTCACCAACAAAACACAGTAGGCCTACTCACATCAGCTGATGAATTCTTGTTTCGCTAGCATTAAGCTGGTCAATAATTTCTGAATGAGTTTTTTCTTGAGACATCTTCATGTAGCTGTTTGAAAGAAATCCCTCTACACATTGCACCTGTCTGAATATTTGGTGGCATTGGTAACAAACTGTCCAAGTTCTTTAATAATTCTTAATGGCATTCAGCTGTTCATCAATCTGTTTCTGAATTACTTGTAACTGGGATGCCTTCTCCTTTGCTGTACGTCGGAGGCTGTTTGATTTGGAAATACAAGTCAATCTTCCTTGTGACTCTGCTTCCTCAGCATACTTGTCTGCTGAGGTGTGAAGACTTTTCACATCTGCTTGCAGTCTCATTTGTTTGGCCTTTAGTTCTTCCAAACCATCCATCAGTCCTTTTCTCTTTCCTTCTTTCTTTTCCTTTTCCTTTTTACGCCTCTGTTCATCGAGATAGATGTGGTATTTCTGCCTGCCTGCAGACGCAGCCAACATGATTGATTTGTCAATAGTCACATTCTTGATTCCTCCAACATACTTGATATGGTCATAAATGGCCCTCAATGATATCAGTGAGTGTCCCAGGAGATTGTCCTCTTCAACTTCGTTGTTGATTGAGAAACCTCTCTCAATGGAGGCTTGTCCATGGGACAAGACAAGCAACATGCGGACCAACTTTAAGAGGGTCGAATAGCGAGACTCGGACAGAAATTTGCACATTACAGAGTCCAATCTCTCTTTCTTTGGATCAAAGTCTCTCATCTCTGCACTTCTTGATGCCTCATCACATGCTTCTGAGTATTCTCTTAGGATATCGTCACATGAATCCTTAAGTCTGTGGGCATCACTAAGGGTGTTAAGCACCCTCTTCAGCTTTGCAGTGGAGTTTTCTTTGTCTTTTGCCATGTTCTTTGGACTCAAGCATCCTATATTTCTCACAAGTGCATACTTAAGCGGACATCGCTCAATGAGCTTCCGGGTCATTGCAGCAAGAAACTTCTTTGCTTGAGTGCGAAATTCCAGAACTTTCAGCTCACTGATGATATTTTTCGCCTTCAGATCTTTCAGCTTCTTCTCAGTGTAGAATCCAATGTCCAACTTGGCCAAGGGCAGCTGAATGGCCTCACTGCTAACATCTACCTGCATTATCTTGTAAGGAGAAGTAATGGTACTCCTGTCCAGCTTTAAAAATCGCTGCATAAGGGATGCAAGCATTCTAGTAAGGTCTTCAGCTAAAAAGGGCAGCATTGGTGCATCAGTCTGATAGTCTGTTAGGAAAGGATTGACCAGCTTTGCAACAGATATGAAGAAGTACAGTCTTGCTAAGAAATCAGTTATATGAGTACATTTTGAAACAGTTTCAAAGGACTTGTTCTTTGGGTGAGGGATTTTCTTCTCTTCTACTGCTTTAACATACGCACATACACTCTCCCAGATGCTGATTGCTCTCTCTGCAACAGGAAGGTTTTCCAGCCATCGGGTCTTGCAAAACTTAAGTGGCATGGTATGATCTCCAGTTATCTTCTGATAATCCTCTCTTCTGGCAGGGGAATCAGAAAACAGGTAATACAAGGATGATAGAAAGCTTTCCACCTCCCAGTCAGCAGCCTTGGCACCTGTCAGAAAAGCACCATTAACTATATGGAGCCCGCATGAGCCTATATTCAGTATGGATTTGGTCAGGTCAGCAGTGTACTCTCGCGTAAAGTCATCATACATCTTCCAATTAACGTTGGGACCATCCATTGATATTTGCAGTAATTTTTCCAAGCCAACTGTGTGCAGAACTTTATTCAGTTCTTCCTTGAGGTGAACAGCTGAACCATGTCCGATGAACACAGACGTCAAGTAGCGAGTGCAAACTTCATTGTGTTGCCATGTTCTTATGAGGAAGTCCATCTGCTTTTTCTGGAGCTTCTTGTTGAGGCTTTCATCAAACAGTATCACATAGTGGTTTGATTGTTTTATGTTGTCATAAAGGAGGTCTTGCACATATGGGCCCAAACCAAACACCGTCATATACCGACATTTTGTTTCTGACAACGTGAAACCCTTAGCAATAGCTGAGTCCGGAAACATTCTTTGAAAGAGCTCACTGTTGTGCTGGCAAGAATGAAATGATAAATGATCCTCCACCACTTTCAGACACCAGAGTATTTCAGCTTTTAAAGTTTCCTCTCTTGCAGCAACAGGAATGGGAGTTGTCACTTTAGAGGTTGATGGCGCACAAGTACTGGTTGTTGCATCTGTAGACGTGATAGATACTGATGAACTTTCTGCACCTTTTGCCTTGAAGAAGCTCTTGAGTGAGAGAGTAGAATCTAGGAGAAAAGAAAAAAATGTCTATTAAAATAAATAAAATATAAATATCATCATTTGGTAAGATTTAGGGCCGAGTCAAAACGTTTAACTGCCGTTCAAACGACCATTAAAAGCATAAACGTTTTCCTATTTTGACAACCGTTTGACAGTATGGGGAAGGAAAAAAAAAAAAAATTCACGGCAACTTTTGGCCAATTGATGTAAGTCACTAAGACAAGTGGAATAATTTTTGACTCATTCCTTAAAAACATATTTTAAAGAAATAGAAAGGAGGAAATACTTCTCAAGGCAAGCAAACTGTTGGACCCAATTGTAAGTACAAAATTTAGTTTTATGATTTTTGGGGTCAATTTTAAGGTAAATTATTATTATTTTTTTTTTCTGCAGTCCACATACAGTGCCCGGTACAACACTGGCGTGTGAGTGCGGAGCCCCCTGGGTTAGCGTTCGGGCTGTTGCATGCAGTAACCTAGCCGGCCCGGCCCGGGGCCGGGGACGCTCCCGAACGGGCTGGTCGCAGAAAGCAGTAACCAATGCCTGCGAGGTGACATCGCATCGCTAAATAATCTCAAATCTTTCATTTTTATATAATTATTATCAGTCATTATTTGGATTCATGCTCAATAAAGGATCGGTAAAATTCACATTAAAAATGCTCACTTACGACGTTGTTGCTGTTGGAGGTTTGCTGTGTGTTTTTCACTCTTCTTGTGGCTCTTGACGGCTGCTTCGCCCATATTACGGACACTGAATTTACACATACAAACAGCACATCTAGCAGTCCCCAGATCGGAACTTTCTTTCAAAATCCAGCCACGGTAATCCGGGTGTTCTAACCAAGCATCCTTAAAATGACAATTTCCAGGCATTTTGAATATCACTTCCACAAAATTTGTAATGGTGAAAATATCCACGTGACGAGTTCCAAGGTCTGTGAAAATAAACAACTCCGTTTCATGAAGAATCAACACATGCACAAAAGTTTCAAAACACATGCCGTCGCGTCGATATATAGATCGTCAACGAGCTAGCGCTGCCAATTTGCCTTGTTGACACGTCAGTATTGTTCCTTTTTTATTTAAATAATGAAAATTAAAAAACAAATATTACTAATTTACTTTTTCCTCATTTATTGGAGAAGTGTAAAAATTGTAGTAGTCTAAGTGGTCGCAATTTAATGCAAAGCCAAAGTGCAATCGAGGCATTACATTCGTTCTTGGAGTGTCACATGTCGCGTTGGCACCATCATCATATGCACACACACACTGCACACGTACACGTGCGCTAGCTTGCTGAACTGAGCTAGCGCTAGCGAGCTCGCTCGCAAGCTAGCCATGTGCGCACGATGTGGACCGTACCGCCATACACTGACCATACACACGTAGTTCGTATCGTACACGTACACACCCACGTACACAGCGCTTATCCATCGATCATAGTGAACACATTCACAAGTACAATCAGTCGGTATGTTACGAATGAAAGAAAATACGAGAAGAAAATGGTTGAAATATCTCCATTTATTCACTTGTATAGTGAGAAAATACTATAGTTGTCCATAATTTTGATATTCCATGACTTTCCATGACTTTCCAATGGAAAAAATAATTTTCCATGACTTTCAAGGCCTTAAAAGCAATAAAGTAAAATTCCATGACTTTCCAGGTTTTCCATGACCCGTACGAACCCTGTACTTGCTCCCTCTACATAGAAAACAATACCTAATTGGTCCCCCATGATCCTCTTTTTCTTATGTTAATTGAGAGCTGAGTTGATGAGATAACCACCTGTCCAGTGACCTTGTACACTAGTACAGATGGGCTTTAATTAACTTGTTTTCACTCTTCAAATTGGCAACACAGAACATCCTCAACTCCATGGATGCAGTCACCATCGGACGCACCTCCGTCTTCATCGCTCATCGGCTCTCCACGGTCGTCGACGCCGACGAGATCCTGGTCATACGGGACGGAAGGATAGGAGAGCGCGGCAAGCACCACCAACTCCTGGCGGATACAAACAGTTACTATTACGAACTCTGGACTAATCAGAACAAGGTCGCTCTAGAATCTATCCTCGACGGAAAGAACGGGGAGGAGTCTGAGGTTGAGGAGAACTTTAGGTCGTGATGATTGGCGGATTGATATTAGGACATTAGATAATTATTCATGAGTGATAAATGCTTTTTACCGGTATTGAAAAGTAAAAGGTTTGTTCAAATATGGTAAACTGCCGCACTTTATCATTTACCACGGCATTTGGGAATGAGGCTTTAGAGATCATTCACAAATGATCCTGATGCCAGTGATACTGAGCAAGAGAACTTTTCAGGGCGATCTACCTTTTGGCATGTTATATTTATTGTTTTATACTGCCTGTCTAGATTCTAGGCCTCTGATTGGTCAAATTTGCAGGCATGAAAGTCATTGAAAAATTGACCAGACATAGTATTATGTCTTTGTCCGCATGTGCGTAGCTATGACAATTTAGATACGCTCCCCAGGGAATAAACCGGCCTGCTGCCATTTTACAAGTGCACACAGCTGGGTGGAGGGTGGCAAATGTAGATTAATTTCTTGCCAAAGGACATTAGTCTGGGACCAAACCGGAGACCATGTGATCCATAGCCTGGCGACATATCCACTAGACCACAACACCTCTTAAATATATTTGTAGTGGTACTGTCGGGGGGTGGGGAAGGGTGAGCTCCACCAGGATGAGTAGGATTAGTAACTCGGGTTACTCAAATGAAGGAGTCGTGACAGATATCTGAAGTTCAATTACTTTTATTGCGAAGCAATAAAGCAAAGAAATAAGAAACCCTGCAAAGAACAAACAGAAACAAAATGAACATATCATTGCAAATGATATGATATATACATCATCATCAGACACTAGATAAACATGTATAACATTGTTTCAGCAAAACATTGTCCCTTGCAACTAATGCAAATTTAACCCACAGAAATCAGAAGTATTAAAGAGCTCAATACTTTCACTATCAAATGCATCCAAGCTTCAATAATTACCAGTATCCTAATTGTATCAGTCTTCAATCTTAACAAAGGATGCCTAGTAATATGACCTACCTAGATCATTATAATAACCATTAAACATATTTCCAATATCCATAGAAATCCTTTTGTGTTTATAGAACTTTCCATTAAAAGCCACATTTACAGATGATGCCATCATCGAATCAATACTATCAAACATTGCTATAAAATATTAATAACACATAGCAACTGCTAACTACTAGGAAAAACACTCATCCCAGAAATGTATCTTGAATAATAACCTCCCTAAACAGTAACAGATTCTCAAGGCATAAGGAGAATATTTACATTACCAATAGATTCACTATCATTCATCACCCTATCAGTATCATATCAGCAATATCAGTATTAAACCGAACCACGTTAACTTTGTCGGTATTCAAATACAAACCATACAATCATTCTTAAGTGTTTTCATTTACCCTTAATTAAATATCATATTACGTAATAAATTGACTCGTACCCAAGGTCACTTGAAGAACTAGCAAAAACCAGTCGGCTTTCAGCTACATATACTCGTTCAATGTAGACTCACTGAGGATAAAACAACAATTACATTTTGTAAGTAAATCACTCCAAAAGCTCCACTATGCCTGCATTTACAAGACCATCAACTAAATAATCATCTCACTTAATATATCATTTAAGCTTACAATCAATTTATATTATTATACTAACTTCCATCAGTGTTAAAGCTTCCTTTTTAACAACCCTTGATTACACCTAACAAAGTACGGCTAGTGGGCGCCGCCACCTTTTATGCTTACATTCAGAGAGCCCTCTACGATACTAAATAAACATGGTCGCACTGAAAACATGTTCAATGAACCAACATTATTTTGTCACTAAAATATATATCAAACTGTGCATATAAATCTTCTCAAAACTTCACCCACATGCAACATGATGTATAATTCATATTACCAATGTAATTTCAACCTATGATACAAAGTAATGCAACTTACAATTAAACTTTCTCAGCCGACTGGTGACTGCACACCATTCCCTCAGCATAGCTTTAGATGGCAATGAGCACCATTAGAAAACCCACACTCGAGAGTAGCTTACACTCAAGGCGTAACATAAAATCCTTTCGCTAAGATATTTTGAAGCGTTAATTCCACATGTATCTCCGTTCATATCAATTAACTAATTTAACATCGAGTAAGGACATTACTACTAAAGACTCCTTCAGTGATACGGTCCTAACAGGTGATTAACCACTCCCCATACGTTAGCATTCCTTCAGTACCTCGCATTCCTAACTTTAGTCTCTCTTTAAAGACCTTGATCTAAAACTTTCACATCCCGACAGTACCTTTATCGTTGCCTAGTAAATCAAAGATCAAATATGCTAATTTCAGGGGCAGACCAAGAGTTTGATTTCCAACCCTAGGAAGACAAATACAAAGGTCTTAAAGTAGGTCTCTATTTGTGCAATTTTGCTGTAGTGTTGGAGACGCTTTGGTGATGAAAATGAGAGCAGTCGAAAGTTTTTGTACATCATTATTTATGTTAAGAGTTTGGAAGTTACACATCATTTAAATTATGTTTGAAAAATAAGTACAGTAAAAGCCAAGCGAGATATTTTAATGTCTGAAATAGAGTACTTCAGGAGCCTTGAAAACACCTGAAACATGAGTGTTATAAGGTATGTGATGAAAGATAGTTTCTTTGGAATTTCTGATTTTTCCATTTTATGTTATTTTTTAAAAGTTTATATACATAGAAATAAGGCTAATGATATTTGTTTTTGTTTTTGCATGGCTAAAGTTGCAGAACAGGGTTGTAGAAATGCACATTACAAGGATTTAGAGTATGTAAAGAAGAGAGGTATATTTATGTATGACTAAATTGATACGACCATGCTGTGTCTTTCACAATTTCGGTCATTGCATGCATGGTAATAACAGATATTATAGCAGTATTCTTCAAGGGTAAAAATTAAATCCCGTAGCCTGTCATAAGCACATTTCATGGAGGAAGATGTGTACAAATTATATTTTTATTCAATTATTCATATTTGTGTATATTTTATGTAAAAATCAACAACGTCGTAACAACTTGTACATGTATAGACAAAATATTGTTCAATACTTGAAATGAAATAAAGAAGTCTTGCCTTTTTGGCAGAATCAATTCGAGTTGTACATATGGATAGTTTTGTGTACTGTTAACCGAGCAAATTAATTTCTTTCATAATTTTAAAATTAATCATTTTGTGGTTTGGCTCTATTAAATAACTTTTGATTTAAAAACCGTTAGAAAAAACAAACAGATGCATGCATAGGAAGGGCAAACATTTCTGCCCACACTGGCCAAATTCACAAAGAAGGTTTGTTGACAAACCTATAGGTTTATGTGCATCATATGTTTTGATGCGTTTCAGACAAAGGTTCAGACAAACGCGTCATATGACGCACATAAACCCAGGTTTGTGAATTCGGGCCTATGAGTCTAATTTATGTTGCATGACCATAGAAAGAAAAATAAGCTTCAAAGTTCTTAAGTTGGCAACACATTTAGAGGTTCAAAATCATTGTTTTTCTATCAATATTGGTCATTTTTCCAACTTTTTGATGAAATCGCTACCAATATTTATTGTTTTCAGGGACATTGCAAATTTTTTAGTAGCACTACAAAAAAACAAATTTATTGTTGCCAATTTAAAGAATAAAATGTGATCAATCTAGCATTTTAAATAGTAATTGTCCTGAAAGGGTTTGAAACATAGATCATTAGAAATGCAATATGAGGTTCAAAAAGTAGAAGACACAAGACACACAACATTTATCTCTTTTCATTAGTTTCATTAGAGCAGCAAGCAAAGCAAGTGAGTTTTTGAGGGTGGGGTCCAGGGGCATTAGTGCTTAATGCATCCAAATATATTATACAGATATATATTATTACCCCAGTCATCAGAGTCAAGCTCGCCCGCACACAATGTGTGGACATTCTCCACTCCCTGGGGAATATTCCAGCCAGGCACCATTTCACAGATGTTCACAATGCTGAGCATACTACAGGGTACCCATTTAACACCTGGGTGGAATGGCAAATGTAGATTAACGTCTTGCCAAAGGACGTACATTGTAAGTGTCAGGATGGGATTTGAACCCCGTACCTTGTGATCTACAGTCCGGCGACTAATCGACTATACCACAACATCTTTTAGCCATTTTCACAAAAATGAAATACAATGTTCAAAAATTAAAACCAACAATACACACAAAACTCATCTTATTTCGTTGGTCACATTCTTGGAATGATTTTAATTAGTATCAAAATAATCTGCTACGATTGCCAAATAGATATGGGGTGATACAAATGAAATATACAACAAGACCGCAAGGTACAATATCTTTACATGGAATGATTTAAGGGCTGTTCAGATATGGCGCCGTAAACCAACGCCAAAAAGCCACCGCATTTTGTCCATGTGTAAATGGCATCTGCGCGCAACAAAGGACGTATTCACTGAGCTTCGTGTAATATGATGCAGGAACGTGAAGTGTATAACACTTTACGTCATCATTACAAAAAACTGCTGAGGTTTTGCCGCATCATGTCTGAACAGGCCCTAGCACTATAACATACTTTTAAAATATGACATGTAATGATGGAATATAAAGGAATATGACATTGATATTTTCATTATGCAAACAAAAAATTAACCCTGTACCTGATTATTTAGAATGATTATAAGAAAATTGCCTCTTTGAAACAGAAAAAAAGAGAGATAAAAAAAAAGAGATAACATTATACATGTTTGGTATATTTAATTTCAGGGGATCCAAATCTCTGAATCTTGATGAACAACAATAATGCAATACTTATTACCTACAATAAAAAGTGCTATTCTGAAAATGTTCTTGTCTTTTCTTTTAACTATACAAGTCGATATGGTTCTACGATTCATGCTCTTCTTACAATTGACCCTACCGCAAATACAATGTCGATATTTGATGATGACCTTTCTCCCACACTGCCCAGGTCAACACAAGTGTGGATACAATACTTGGAGAAGACAATAAGGCATGGTTTCTTACGGCTTCCATAGAGCATGTACAGTAGTGTCGACTAGTTCCTTATTGTTCAAGTTTCATGAACTCCCCAAGTAATTTGATGAGATCTATGTAGGCACCATCATAATCTGTTAATTATAATTAATTGGTTCCCAAACTATAATTTCTATCAGACTTTCAGTTCTCAACCCCATCCATCATTGTATTAGTATGGAAACTGGAAGTGCCTTTGCCAAATATACCCATGGCAAAATAAAGGCAATTAAGTATGAAAGAGAATAATTTATACACCTATACATGCACACCCACATACCACACTCAATTATTCATGAAATAAAATCAATATTCAAACCAATAGGAGAAACAAATAAGATATTTATAAACAGAGATATAAAATTGTATAAATCAAAAGTATGTAATAGATATTAATCAATTGCTCTATTTTCATATATAATTGCACAATAATGATTTCCAACTAAGTAATTGGTGAGGATGAAAGAATGCTCGCACATAATTATGAAATTTTGTTTAATGCAATATTCAAATATACAAAAAAAACATGTATGTTATATTAAAATCTCAGTGACATAATTTGTACAATCTTAGTAAATTAGTACCATGAAAGTGAACTTCTAAGTAAGAATCTAATATCTTTTTTCTCTTCCTTCTGATTCTATAAAGTAATGTTACAATTGTGCAACAGCAGTTATAAAGTATCAAGATATACATATCTCCATTGATCATACCAAAACAAAAATTAGGTAAAATCAATATACACACACATATATATAATCGTGATTTTTCATACGTATTACACATAATCATTTTATAAGTGCATTGGTACTGTACCAAGCTTTAAAATATTGCATAATATAAAACACGTGGTGGTTTAGTATAGGATTCAAACTTAAACATATAGTACTGATATGATTAACAATTCTTGCTGAATGGAAAGCAATTTTTTTTTCCAAAAAAATTCAAATACAGTGACGACCCTCTGCATGTAATTATCATAATATTATCATTATCATTATAATACAATTATAATTAAAGTCATAAGGAATCGAAAGAAAGATGTAGAAAGAGAGAAAGTTAGGGGGGAGTAATTATGATATCATTATAATTATATCATTACAATCAAATTATGATTAATGTCATAAGGAATCGAAAGATACAGAAATAGAGATCGTTAGGAGGGAGTAATTATAATATTATCAGTATAATTATATCATTACATTACAATTATAATTAATGTCATAAGGAATCGAAAGAGAGATAAAAGAAAGAGAGGAAGTTTGGAAGGGGGAGTGAGGGAGAGAGAAAAACAAATAAGGGGCAGGAGGATGGTAGAGGGGGAGAAAAATGGAGCGAGAGAGAGAGAAGGAATCATACTTTATCAATCTGATTATTCTCTCTTTTTTAATCCTTATTTTACTTCCTCCTCCTCATCTTTTTTATTCTTTCCCTTCTCCACTTGATATGTATTCTTCCTCTTTTCCATATCCCCCTCCCTCCCCCTGATCTGTGATTATATCTACATTAAAATATATGACACCCTTTGTTCTGCGTCAGAAAAGTCTTTAAATGATTAAAACATGCTCATTCCCCTTTCATGTTAATATTATTTGTTAACTGTTATGTATATCTTATGCCAGTGGAGGCCAAGTTTCTGTGGGTTTTTTTTTATATGGATCACTAAATCATCTGAACCTAAATCTTAATTGGCAAGAGAAGTATTTTTAGTATGAAGGCAAGTATTTCCATTTAAACAAATATAGAGATGAAGAAACTTAGGCAATTCTGGCCCTATACGACATACATCTTTTATCCTTTCATTTTATCTGAAAATGAAAAATGTCTCAATTTGACCACTGGATAATAGTTTGGTTTGATGGTTTGTTTTACCTGACTAGTATAGAAAGCATGTGTGTGCTTGTAAGTAAGCAACCAGTTGTGACATGGAAATCATTAGTCAATGGTTACCTATATAAAATTGAAGAGAACTGTCAATTTAGATGAAAAAACAAATGGGACACATTCCATGGAATTACCCGATTAATGAAATATATACCGGTACTGCAATATCTTAGATATTTATAAGATATTTACAAATTAATTTTCTCCAGAATTTTTAACAGAATTGTTTAATTTACAAAACCACTGACTATAAATGGTTAACTTTTAATGGTGTTTCATTTATACTAGGTGTAGTACCATCATTTTTACAAGAGTTAAATTTTGTAAATATATGTTAAAATTAATTACTTTAAAATATACCTTTTCTACCCTAGGCATCAAGCACAGAATGATAACTTTTGCATTTTCTCTTGCTCATACATGTATATCAAATATATGTATACAAACCTGTGAGGCTAATTTTTTTTTTTTTAAGCTGCGAGATTGAAGACCATCAAAGTTTGTGCACTTAGACTCATAAAGAGCATTTATAAAAAATACATCATACATTCCTTTTCCAAACAAATACCAATATTGCAGTAGCATATAGTGTATTGCACATGCATACCGGTATGAACCCGCTGCTGTTGGACATTGACTGAGACACATGTCTATAATTAAGATCAAGTAGACCTAACATCCTTGTCTGGAGTCGACATATACACAGATATATGAAATGCAACAGTCAGATTATCATATAATTTCTCAAGCCTCATTAACATATGAATTGGTGCAGCTGCAGCAATATATAAACTGAGGTAAACGTAGTGCACTTCAAATTATAATGATGATGATGAAAGATGGTGATGATTAATTTTCTGTACCCTACACTAAGGGGTCTTTGTTAATTGCAGCTATAAGTGCAGATGCTGTAATTTTGTTCTCACCCCCACTTTCCATTCAATTACATGTAAAAGCTTGGTCAACTGGTGAGACCGACCCCAGACTGAGGAATGCACCATGAATGGGTCGGTTTGGAGTCGGTGTGGAATCATTTAGGAGTCATTGCATAGCTGCTTTGGTAGAGAGACTAGCTGAGGTATAAAATGCATGAGGTGTTTTTGTGTGTGTGCTGTGGTTTAGTGCATCATCGGATTTATCATCTCCCATGAGATTAAAGGTAAAAGCAAAAGTATGTTTCCGTAAGTGTTTAGGATTTGGCCCTACTACCACTTGGACCTGGTCTTAAAAGCCAGGGAGTGTCCTCAGGCGTGTACTGTAGATCTGTGGTTTGGCAGCACTCATCAACGTAGTGTAGATAGTATCGCTGTAAAAATAAACAAATACAGAAAGAAATAAGAAAATATGGAAATGAAAATAAAATCAAACATGAATGGTATG
This sequence comes from Strongylocentrotus droebachiensis, assembly GCA_035222895.1. NCBI lineage: Eukaryota > Metazoa > Echinodermata > Echinoidea > Camarodonta > Strongylocentrotidae > Strongylocentrotus > Strongylocentrotus droebachiensis. Next base: position 17,465 of record JAVYIG010008764.1, on the reverse strand, counting down.
GTAATTTATGAAAATAGAACTTTCTCAAAATCATGTGTTTGGAACTTTGGCCCCATTTCATATACGTTTCTTCTTACCGGTACTTACATGAAATATAGTATCATAAAGCACTACAGGTTATTCAAACATTCATATAAGTACATAAAACATTACATTTGTTGATAAATTTGTGCTACAGACCAAATTCTTTATTGCACATGAACTCTTAGGAGGTTCAATGGTTCATGGAATAGAGCAATGATCTTGCGACCAGCAAATCCTGGATCATCCGTAAATTTGTATATGTAGGGAAACCAGTCTATGAGCGTCATAAATCAATGAGGTTGCATTTACGACAACGATTACCAATTCATTTGCACATAAACAAAATAGGAGTGATTTTGAGAACAATTTGTTATAGTTATCTTTATCATTCTTGGTGAGGTCTACCTCGGCCTTCACAGCTCAAGGTATCTCAGTTTTTTTCAAGATATAATTGCTTTCTCAGGAATCTGGAATAATAATAAGTGACAAGTTTTTTTTTCTTTCTTGGTCTTTCAAGTGTCTGCTTATTACACTTCCTTTAAACTTCCAACATGGTTACTTAATCAACGGCAGGATCTAGGAAGTATTTCTTGTTAACATTATTGGCACACCTTTAGGCTTTGTCACGAGTTTAATGGCAAAATAGTTGCTTTCACTTTCATGTATCCATGTAACAATGTCAACTCTTGTAATTAACACAATCATTATACATATTTATATACATGTAGGGTTTGAAAGTATATTCTGTAAGGTTTGTAATAATCTATAGCGTTTATGATACCCAGCAAGATAATTAGGAAACTAAAAACTAAGTGCAATACTAATTAAAAAAATAAAATCTATACAGTCAGGTAAAACATTTCCCTGAAACTGCATGCAAAACCAAAATGACTTCATTCAAGATTCAAAAACTGTTTAAGCAATTCTTAAACCTAAAAAAATAACAACAATAATAATAGGCATTCTTATTATGCCATCTATCTAAAAACTTCTATTCTGAGGCACACAAGGAAAAATGAAAAAGACACGAGTCTGAATAAGTGCCATATTCTTTTGTCAATCATTGCTTAAAAGAGGGTTGAATTTCAACTAGAACTTGTGACTCTCTAATGATGCTGTAGCTCTCAACTCCAAAGGTAAATTATTCAGCAGAAACGGCGCTGCGGCCAAGAAATTCCTTTCGCCGCAAACGACTCTCCTTCTTGGGATCTGAAGAAGATGTTTCTGCATGCATTTTTTTGAAAATGATACTGATTTACAATACACATTTTTTTTAACCTCTGCCTCTAGTTAAAAAGGGCACAGACATTTTGACACCGACTCAAACTTCATCCAAGAAATTTCACAAAACTTGTCATCAGTAACTGTTATAAACTAGTGAGATCCTTGCTTATGATTGGTTACCAGCAGATTTGTCACTGATTTTTGTAAAACGGGTCTCTGGGGTCAACAATTTACTGTTGATACTAATAGCAGCGGCTACTCTTCACAAATGCACTATATACACACAAACAAAAAAACAAAAAACAAACAAACAAACAAACTTACTCATTCAGTACAGGCTTCGTCGACAGGACATTCCACATTGTGTTGTTGTTGATGTTTTTCTGACCTACAGAATTCATAGCCTTGTTTCCAGGATCTCTGTAATGATAAAGGAGAATATTTATTTAAAAAATATTATCAATCAAATTGTCAAAATTATAGTCTACTTCAGTCCAGGTTTGAACTCCCAAGTGGTTGGAGATAGTCAACTGAAATATTGAGTGGCAATTAATTAAGTGTCTACCTATTCATTCTCTAAAGATTGTAATTGTAATTCTGAAAATATATGAACACACAAAACCATTTCAATTCACGAAAATATCATGAAATCAATTTGTCATTTTTGTTTACTCGATTCATTTGTTTTAAATTCAGTTTAATACAGGATTACAGTAATTTCTACAGAATTAATAACTCAGCACTTGGCTGTTTAACAACCAGTGGACTAAGTCTCTCATTAAAAGCAGACTGAAGTAATTAGTACCATTAATATGCATACAAGCCCATGTGTTCAACTGCAAGAAACTACACGTATTTGCAGGCACACTTCAAGTACAGCAGACCAATTTGGTGATGCATTCAATGTGTATACATTTCATATGCACCTGTTACAATTAATTAGTCATTGAATTTCAAAGGTCAGAATGTCCATTGCAATGATCAAATACATTACTTGTTGCTAGGTTGGGCAAACATAATGGCTTGTTGACCCAACAAGTAACATATACACAGGCAATTTGTATTCTGACTATTGGAATGCAACTACTTGTTACAGGTGAATGTAATAGTTTGTCAGATATATCATGCATTGAATTTAAATGCATTACAAAGATTTGTATTTGTTATCCTTCATGCAATTTTATGCATAACTTCTCAAACGACGGTTTCTCTTGACAACTCAAAATCTTGCCAGAGGATTACCTGACATGGTAACAAATAATGTATGCAATGTTAAAGTCTGTTTAGAGACTCTATTCTGCAATGCAAGTTAATAAAATAGTGAGAAACAAGGCGTTCTGAAGAGAAATTGAAAATTCAGGAAAATGTGCAACATTATTTGTTACTAGGTAGGACAAACGTGGTGATTGCCCTACCTAGCAACATGTAATATACGCAAAATGCATTTTGACTACCAGCAATGAAAAAAAAACAAGTGAATTAAATCATTTTTTTCAAGGCACTTCACATAGACATATGTATGTATTCAATTTGGTTACATTGCGAAAATGGCCAATTGATTACAAATTTTCTGGAAAAGTCCCAACAGTCTTTACTCTGAGATAACAAAGGAAATGACAGGGCTATACAGTTGAAGATTGTTTCCTTCCTAAGTAAATAGTTACATGCAAACATTGTTAGCTGGAATTCATTTTCTCAACACACAACTGCGCACACATACACAATTAAAAAGGGAAGAACAAATTCACCCCTTCATGATGTTGAAAAGAAATGAAACCTCTTTGACAGTAATACATAACACTAACATCCAATACAATGATTACATTTGTGTCCAAATCTGAATCCACGTATAGGATATCTAAATTTACAAAAAGGTATCTCAAATAATAGCTAGCATAAAAAGAAATTTTATTTTTATATTGTACAATGTACATCTTGAAATACAGATTGATTTTTAAATTATATATCCAACTTCAAAGCTTAATTATGACCCACCTTTACACAGCTCTACACCATTTTTTTTTTAAACCACGTCGTCTTGATTGAAAATTTAAGGGTCGTTAATGAAGGGGGCCCCTATGATTTTAAATTTAGATTTCTTGAACAGGAATTTGGGGGCCCATGTGTCTTGGGTGCCTATTTGAGTCTAGCCCTGTCACGAGTCACTCTTATGCTCATTGAGAGTGTTTTTTAACTTGCAAAATCTCTTCATAGAAGAAATATGTGAAGCTCACAGTTTGATCGTAGTACAGAAAAATTGAACCCATGTCATACAGATAAAAATATTTCTGGTGATAGGTACATGTACCTTTTTAAAAAGCAAAGTCCCAAGATTAATGACCCAAGTACCAAGGCATATCCAAAGTTCACAACTAAAACTGCACAATGGAATTTCAAGACCAGGGGAGTGTTTCACAAAGACTAAGATCAACTTTAAGTTGGAATTAAATATTGCAGGCCATTCATGCCATTGGGTGCTCTCACCATTGGTCTCACCATTATGATCTTTAGATAATATTTTTGCCTTCAATAATGCATTATCAAAAAATGTAAATTCTGTAGATTTGTGAAACCAATGCCAGTAAATGGTGAGAGCAAACAGTGACATGAACAGCCTGCCATTGTTGAGTCCAACTTAAATTCAATCTTAGTCTTTGTGAAACACTCTCCAGGTCATCAGATATGGTTTGGAAAACATCATTAAATATCAAATGAATCCTGGTGCATTGCCAATGTTTCAATGCCATAATATCATTTCTATATGGAGATGTGACCTACATTCTCTCTTATCTGTGACACTTAACTCAATAAGCAAATATTATCTTGTAAGGCGAGCAATCATTAGAGGTATAGTGTACAGCTCAAAGTCCTATAGAGGGTGAATGCTTTCCATCATTTGATTTTCATCTTTTCTTGCTTCAACTTGAACTTTAACTACTACTATACTAGCTTTATCTCGGCAGTCAATAAATAATGCAAAGGGCATTTAAGTAATAATTACTAGAAGGTTCCACCTGGATTAAGAAGGTAGCTGAAGATTTGAATCCACGACCTTCTGATTGAAGCCAGGGCCCCCGTCAAATAAAGAGCTGATTTGAATCGATCGAACTCCTCTAATCAATCACAAATTTACAACCTCTTGTCCCTTAAATGCACAGTTGTGATTGACTTCAAGTTATGATAAATAGGAATCATTCATGACTCTTTACATGACAGGGCACAAGTGATTGAAGAAGCACTGTACAGTGCATCCCCCCAAAAACTATACACTTTTGAAATGGCTGCTGAATAAAAAAATATATAATTCTTGGGAAAAAGTTTTATATGTATGGAAAGCTCATAAACTCAACTTTCATATGACACCAAAAAGTCTGAAAACAATTCATGCTTGGGTGAGCACTGCTCACTTTTGTAAAGGGTATGAAAATTAGGTTGCGCAGGAATTAGCCTTCTAATTTGTGAGAGGTAAATCCTTTGGAGCTTACAAAATTGAGGGTGATATGATACATTCATGATTTGCTGAGTGGATTTCATGGTTTATTAAACCAAACTTTTAATTTTTATTGTAGCATTGTAACTTTCCCTGGTTGACTCAGTGGCGTGTTCATTGGAGTCAGGATGGGGTGATGGTACATGTTGTAATTTCCATGTTACAAACTGTTATTATTTTTTTACATCTGTGACTTTGAATAAAAACCTCTATTTGCTTCTATACATGTACATGTATAAGCAATACACAAGTACTTGTTTTTTGTTTTTTTTTCATTGCAGTTATGGAAAATGGTATCAACTTCCACATCATCATCAAACTTTTAGATAAGGTATCAGTCCTCAATTACCAAGTCCCTTGGTTAAGATGTAAAGCTTTAGGTCCCTTATTTGCTTATTCACAAGGACATAATGAACACATACTTTCTTTCTTTACTACATCAGTCGGAAAATTATACCAAATTCAAAATCATCATTGCCTTCATTGTCATCATCAGCATCAGCATCACCCTCATAATCATCACCATCATCATCACCATCACCATCTTCATCATCATTATATCATAATCATCACCATCATCACCATCATCATCACCATCATCACCATCATCATCACCAACATCATCTACATCACTATCATCATCTACATCACTATCATCATCTTCATCATCACTATATCATAATCATTACCAACATAACCATCATCATGACCATCTTCATTATCATCATCATCATCATCATCATCATCACAATCATAATCATCATCACAATCATAATCATCATCGTCATCATCATCATCATCACTATATCATAATCATTACCAACATAACCATCATCATGACCATCTTCATTATCATCATCATCATCATCATCATCATCACAATCATAATCATCATCACAATCATAATCATCATCGTCATCATCATCATCATCATCACTATATCATAATCATTACCAACATAACCATCATCACTCGGATATCATTGTCATCATCATCATCATCATCACTATATCATAATCATTACCAACATAACCATCATCACTCGGATATCATTGTCATCATCATCATCATCATCACTATATCATAATCATTACCAACATAACCATCATCACTCGGATATCATTGTCATCATCATCATCATCATCACTATATCATAATCATTACCAACATAACCATCATCACTCGGATATCATTGTCATCATCATCATCATCATCACTATATCATAATCATTACCAACATAACCATCATCACTCGGATATCATTGTCATCATCATCATCATCACCACTATATCATAATCATTACCAACATAACCATCATCACTCGGATATCATTGTCATCATCATCATCATCACCACTATATCATAATCATTACCAACATAACCATCATCACTCGGATATCATTGTCATCATCATCATCATCATCACTATATCATAATCATTACCAACATAACCATCATCACTCGGATATCATTGTCATCATCATCATCATCATCACTATATCATAATCATTACCAACATAACCATCATCACTCGGATATCATTGTCATCATCATCATCATCATCACTATATCATAATCATTACCAACATAACCATCATCACTCGGATATCATTGTCATCATCATCATCATCACCACTATATCATAATCATTACCAACATAACCATCATCACTCGGATATCATTGTCATCATCATCATCATCACCACTATATCATAATCATTACCAACATAACCATCATCACTCGGATATCATTGTCATCATCATCATCATCACCACTATATCATAATCATTACCAACATAACCATCATCACTCGGATATCATTGTCATCATCATCATCATCATCACTATATCATAATCATTACCAACATAACCATCATCACTCGGATATCATTGTCATCATCATCATCATCATCACTATATCATAATCATTACCAACATAACCATCATCACTCGGATATCATTGTCATCATCATCATCATCATCACTATATCATAATCATTACCAACATAACCATCATCACTCGGATATCATTGTCATCATCATCATCATCATCACTATATCATAATCATTACCAACATAACCATCATCACTCGGATATCATTGTCATCATCATCATCATCACCACTATATCATAATCATTACCAACATAACCATCATCACTCGGATATCATTGTCATCATCATCATCATCACCACTATATCATAATCATTACCAACATAACCATCATCACTCGGATATCATTGTCATCATCATCATCATCACCACTATATCATAATCATTACCAACATAACCATCATCACTCGGATATCATTGTCATCATCATCATCATCATCACTATATCATAATCATTACCAACATAACCATCATCACTCGGATATCATTGTCATCATCATCATCATCATCACTATATCATAATCATTACCAACATAACCATCATCACTCGGATATCATTGTCATCATCATCATCATCACCACTATATCATAATCATTACCAACATAACCATCATCACTCGGATATCATTGTCATCATCATCATCATCATCACTATATCATAATCATTACCAACATAACCATCATCACTCGGATATCATTGTCATCATCATCATCATCACCACTATATCATAATCATTACCAACATAACCATCATCACTCGGATATCATTGTCATCATCATCATCATCACCACTATATCATAATCATTACCAACATAACCATCATCACTCGGATATCATTGTCATCATCATCATCATCACCACTATATCATAATCATTACCAACATAACCATCATCACTCGGATATCATTGTCATCATCATCATCATCACCACTATATCATAATCATTACCAACATAACCATCATCACTCGGATATCATTGTCATCATCATCATCACCACTATATCATAATCATTACCAACATAACCATCATCACTCGGATATCATTGTCATCATCATCATCATCATCACTATATCATAATCATTACCAACATAACCATCATCACTCGGATATCATTGTCATCATCATCATCATCACCACTATATCATAATCATTACCAACATAACCATCATCACTCGGATATCATTGTCATCATCATCATCATCATCACTATATCATAATCATTACCAACATAACCATCATCACTCGGATATCATTGTCATCATCATCATCATCACCACTATATCATAATCATTACCAACATAACCATCATCACTCGGATATCATTGTCATCATCATCATCATCATCACTATATCATAATCATTACCAACATAACCATCATCACTCGGATATCATTGTCATCATCATCATCATCATCACTATATCATAATCATTACCAACATAACCATCATCACTCGGATATCATTGTCATCATCATCATCATCACCACTATATCATAATCATTACCAACATAACCATCATCACTCGGATATCATTGTCATCATCATCATCATCATCACTATATCATAATCATTACCAACATAACCATCATCACTCGGATATCATTGTCATCATCATCATCATCACCACTATATCATAATCATTACCAACATAACCATCATCACTCGGATATCATTGTCATCATCATCATCATCATCACTATATCATAATCATTACCAACATAACCATCATCACTCGGATATCATTGTCATCATCATCATCATCACCACTATATCATAATCATTATTAACATAACCATCATCACTCGGATATCATTGTCATCATCATCATCACCACTATATCATAATCATTACCAACATAACCATCATCACTCGGATATCATTGTCATCATCATCATCATCATCACTATATCATAATCATTACCAACATAACCATCATCACTCGGATATCATTGTCATCATCATCATCATCACCACTATATCATAATCATTACCAACATAACCATCATCACTCGGATATCATTGTCATCATCATCATCATCACCACTATATCATAATCATTACCAACATAACCATCATCACTCGGATATCATTGTCATCATCATCATCATCATCACTATATCATAATCATTACCAACATAACCATCATCACTCGGATATCATTGTCATCATCATCATCATCACCACTATATCATAATCATTACCAACATAACCATCATCACTCGGATATCATTGTCATCATCATCATCATCACCACTATATCATAATCATTACCAACATAACCATCATCACTCGGATATCATTGTCATCATCATCATCATCATCACTATATCATAATCATTACCAACATAACCATCATCACTCGGATATCATTGTCATCATCATCATCATCACCACTATATCATAATCATTACCAACATAACCATCATCACTCGGATATCATTGTCATCATCATCATCATCACCATCATCACCACTATATCATAATCATTACCAACATAACCATCATCACTCGGATATCATTGTCATCATCATCATCATCATCACTATATCATAATCATTACCAACATAACCATCATCACTCGGATATCATTGTCATCATCATCATCATCACCACTATATCATAATCATTACCAACATAACCATCATCACTCGGATATCATTGTCATCATCATCATCATCACCAACCTAATCATTGTCACCATCATCATTAGGATATCATCATCATCATCACCATCATCATCATCATCACAATCATCATCATCATCATCATCACCATCATCATCATCATCATCACCAACCTAATCATTGTCACCATCATCATTAGGATATCATCATCATCATCGGGGTGGGGGGAACTCCTTACCTTCTATCGTCATCCTTAGGGGGAGGCACCCAGTGATCATAGTTTGTCTCTAACAAGAACCATCTGCAGAAAAGAAAAAAGAATTATGAGAAACTTTCATGGATGAGAAGGACTACAAATGTAAATGTAAATTTTTAGATTCTATTCAAATGTTGCACATAAATAGGCCCTGTTTGCAACACTTAATAATACACTTTGATTATTGTTACAGGGATGCATAATACAGAAATTCACAACGAATTGCAATGTGGCAATGGAAAATTGAGATCATTGGTGCATGCACATGTTATTTTTGTTAAACCTGACCCGAATGAATTGTAATAGTTTTTTCATATTTGCGATAGATTGCAAACACTTGTGTTACACAGGTAAGATTTGATACCTCTGTATAAAAAAAATGAGAGGTATACATCATTACAGCTTAGTCTATGAAATCCAATATCCATCATCTCTCTACCTGTTTCCTGATAGGTCCAACCTCCATACGTTCACAGTCGTTACCCTGGCCTTGGTGATGACCACTCCATCTCCCGGGTTGATACCAGCAACAATGAGGTAGGCTGGGGCAACCTCTTGCTCGCTGGTAAACCGTTGAACAACCTCATCAAAGCTGTTATCATTGGCAAGGGCCTGTTATAGATCATACAAAGCAATGTTTTCTTTATAAAATCTCAATGCTTTCCAGATTTGATTTCAAATTGAAGTTGAAGTTGAAATTGAAAATTGAAATTGAAATTGAAATTCAAGTTAAAATCAAAAGTGACATTCACATCAACAATGACATTAAAATAGAAATTGAATATGAAATTGAAAATTGAAATCATTTCCACACACAAAAACAGTGACATGGGCATGTTTTGTTTTGTTTAGTTTTGTCCTTGAACTTTTCATCAAATTTGCATTCACTTTCCAAAGAAATAAATGAATCAGATTTTCTTCCTCAAATTGACAAAAGTGACCTCACATCTTTGACCACAGTGATCAGTAACTAATTTGAAAGAATTTTTATGAGAAAACATTTAGAGGAATATTTTTGTTCACTTACATCTCTCAAAACGAAGGTTGTAAACTTGACTTGCCCCAGGAGCAGGGCTTGTAACATCTCAACGATGTTTTCAATTGCTTTCCCCTTATCTTCAAAAGAAAAAAGAGAAACAATGAATCTATCCATGCTGCATTCAGACTTCCAAAATGCAATATATAACTACACAAGAATCATCATAATCATTATTATAACTACTGTATCATAAGCTTATCGTAATAATTTTTGTTGTTTTAGTTTACTTTATTTTAGTTAAGAAAGTTATATTTTTGTGATAGTAATACATGTATGAACAGCGCCATGAGCGTCAGAGCCTGGCGGATACCGGCGCTATATAAATATCCATATTATTATTATTATCAATATCAATGATACTATTATTCTAATCATCCTCATTATTATCATGATCATCACTACTGTTATCCTCATTACTAACAGTACCACTGTTAACGTAATAGTTTATCATGATCACCATTATCATAATCAAGATTAATAGGTACATTGTATGGTTCTGGGACTATTGTTCCATAGTGCTGAATCACAATGTAAACTGAAGAATTGCTCTTTTTATGAGACACACTGTAGGACACACAAAATTAGGGCAACCACCCCTTGTATGTTCATTGTACATGTACATTATCTAGAATGTTAGTATGAAATGTTGCTTTTTTCATAACAAAAGCATTTGGGTATAACATTTCTGCTTTAATGACTGCTGCTATTCATTTTTATTTCCTTTTAATGCGTCCTTGATATCCAATTTCCCCTTTTGTTCTCTTTTTCGCGCAAACAAGTATTTTCTTACCTCTCTCGTTCAGGCTGATGGTGAATTTATACGGTTTCATGCCAGTAAAGACACCCACTTGACCCACAAAAGAAGTGGTAGTATACACAGTCTATAAGAAATGCAAACACAGATGATTAAATATTTACAGTAACTTACAAAGGGAGGATTGTCACAGATACAAAAAATATGGGGAAGAGAATCAAGAGATGATTACCGGTATAAATATTTGCAAGCAGAAGTTGACATTTCATAACAAATCTAAAATCCTAAAGTTACAATGATGTGAGATCTTTAAATTCAACAAGCTACCGGTATGCTTTTTTATTAAGTTCCTTTTTTCACATATGCAATTTCAGAATTATCTAGTGTAAATGCATTAAACTTATGCCGTGGAGATGTCTTTATTGTTCATGAATATCGATTTTTGTTGATAATTAATATGCTATGTTTAATGTGCTAGGTTGTTTTGTTTTAATGTATTGTTTTTTCATTTGAAATAAAAGAAACTAAACTGATACTAGAAACTGATTGGCCTTTAAAGATCTGTAATTAGTTGGGGTCATTTGTATCATGTGCTATCTACATGTACATATATATTGCACATAATGCATTGCACACATTTATATGTATGCAAAGGAAGAAGAGACATAATATGTATTTCCTGAAACTACAAGGGTTTGTGAACTCTGTGTAGATCAATTCAATAAAATCTGCAGGCATAAAAAGATATACCAGTACATGTAGTTATGTTTGTATGCTTATTGTATTTGATAACTCATCCCAGAATCTAAGCAAATAACTCACATCTATTTGCAGAGCTACGTGTGCATACATGTATGTATAACAGTGAGAGAGTGGGGGACAGTTTCATTATATCTGAGATCAATGCAGTGACCTTTAGAGAGAGATCATAATATTCTATAAAACTCAGTAATTGATAGGCCCTATTCATACTAGTAGAGACCCCAAAAGCAAAGGCATAACAATCACTTTTTCTAGGTTCTTTCTTGCATCCCCACAAATGTCAATAAACAAAGTATTCGAAGCCAAACTAAAAAGAGCATGCAAGCAAAACATTTTCAATAAAATTCACAAATCTTGGCACGGTGGGCTGCCTGTGCTGTACCTGTACAACTAGTAAATTGCATTTCCTAGGCTTATTTTTACAATATATTTCAAAAAACAAGATTCTGCTCAAAGCCCATATAGTAAGTTCAACACAACTTTGGTATGAGTTTTGAGTGATATGTTTTTATAAATTCACAGAGAAACATCTTATTTTATCCTCTGTTCATATATTCTATCCAAATTTTTTAATTTTTTAATTTTTGAACTTTTTCATTTTATCAAAAATAACACTTAATTAAGATACAACTTACAATGTTAGGCACAGTACAGTGTACATGTAGGCTTACTTTGTTAATTACTTTTACCAGTACATGTATATAAAATAATCATTATTTGACTGGACTACTTCAAACGAGGTTCCTGAACTGAAAAATATACAATAATTGTTTTCACCCTTCTCATCTTTCACTCAGTGAAACAGAACAGGAATGTTTTCCAGACATTCAATACATTCAGTACCATCACTTTGCATTCAAAAGCAAGTCAACAGCCTCTTTGTACTTATCATGTTACATAATCAAAATGACAAATAATAAAACAAAATAAAGAAAGAGAGTTAAAAAGTTAAACATGATGTGCATAATGCAATCACAAAGGGGAAGTCCACTCTGACATTTGGTTTTAATGGAAGCAGAAAATCAGAGAAACGGTTCAGTGAAAGTTTGAACAAAAACCGTTAGAAAATATGAGAGTTATGAATTTTTAAAGGTGCAATCAATCAAACACAAATTGGCAAGTCTGTGACGCACATGTCTTGCAAGCTTCCCTGTATTAAAGGTAAAGACCAGTTTGGGAAACGCCCCCTTCTCAACAAATGAAATGGAAGGTCTTATTACCAATAATGTGAAAGAATATGTTTTGACTAATACATGTACGTGATGAGACAAATTTTGCAGGGAAACCGCCTACTAATTGATATATTTGGTAAATTATCATATCTATCCGGACTGGATAGATATCGCGTAGTCCCATATTCATCTTTCTGTGTACAGTACTTATAACTTTCCCAAGACTGGGCCAAATTTCTTATCATTTTGATGATTCCAGAACCTTGCAGTATACACACCAATACTTTATGCTAGATGATCAACCTTTTCTGATCAATTCCACAACATTTCTTTCACAATGCTATCACATGACCAGAACTGGTCTATACCTTTTAAAGGAATCTTATCCTTTTCAGTATTAATCTCATTTCATTCTCTTTGATATGAAAGATTTTTTTTCTACTCTGTTCATGTTAACTTCCAAAATTCTCATAAGAAAATGCACAATTTGCCTTTAAGCTATCATATGTTGACAAAGGGAACTGTTACCACATGACAGCACTAAGTACATGTGTCACATGATTAGACAATGGACTCCTCATAGTGATAACACATCAGTTCACTGGATTGGCTTCTGTAAACCGCTATGTCCACATGACAGTGCATTAACTTTAACTCTAAGTTTAGGTCATGGTTTTTTAAACTCTGAAGTTATCTTGCAGAGACAGACCGTGCAGACGCACTCTTGGTTACAAAACTTTAAGTCAACTCGAAGTTACAAACCAACAAGAGATCTTATGGTTATCGTGATAAATATGAGCAGCAGAGCTAGGGTCCTCAATCAAAATTATGTGTCATGCGGACGCAATAAACTATGAGATTATGCCAGCTTGTAGTTAAAATGAATACTTACCAAGCTTGTAGTTGTGGTTAACTTTAGGCCTGTCATCATCAGCTCGAGTTTGCCAAATAACCCACTATTTTCAGACTCAGGATATTATCCCTAAGCTTGAAATTGCATCTTAACCAGGCTGATATGCTCATCACAAAATAAATTAGCTCGCTATTTCCCAAATAGTGGGATATTTTGGAAACAAGCCTAAAATTTCTCAGGATATTTTCTCGACCAAATATCCTGCTAATCGGAACTGCGGGCTGATTAAGATGCAAATTAACTTGTTAATTTGCAATCGGGATACTTAAAAATAGCAGGTTATTTGGCAAACTCGAGCTGATGAGGAAAGGCCTGTTGAATACTTGATGTTTCGGTTCCATAAGAACCCTTGTCCGTGGTCAGTGGATCGTGTTTTATAATTTGAGTATTTTGCTAAGCCATGATGGTTTCGTGCGAACATAGCTACTGAAACTAACAGAAGCAGGGCAGGCAGTGATAAAATAAACAGATAAGACACTTGAAATCCTTTATACTGAGAAGCATACCGGTAAACCTTAAAGTAGATATTCATTGATTTTAAAAACTAACTTTATTTTCATTATTGCAAAGTTGAAACTTTGATTCGACAAGGTTATCAAAATTCAATGCTTGGAAACATTCGAAGTAATGATTATTATAAATTACAAAACGCTTAAATACAGCCCAGGCATAGCACCTGAAGAGCTCTCCGAACGCTGCTGAGATGTGTGAGATCACAGTATGGACATGACTTGCACAAGCAGACGATGCCCCATGACATCTCACACATTTTCAGTGCCTGTGTTTTCATCTTCTCTTGAGTTCTTTCTCTTACTTCACTACGTCAGGCTAAATGTATAATCTATTGCCTCACTCTAAACCCAGCGCATGGTTTTATTTTGATGACAAATGCAGCGATACAAAAATAAAGGAATCTGTCGCTTGTAAACAAAATAAGACGCCATTGTATATTCAGCTGCACACACAGGGGTATGTTCGGCATTTCAAGAGGGAACAAATGCCGTTCTTAATATCATTCTGGATTTTTTTTAATTTGAAAGTCTGGTTTTTTTATTGTTAATTAACCCCTATCCTGTGTATTTACAAGCAAAAGATTTTAGTTATCAGAATCGGGTCATATCCCCTTTTGAATGGTTTGACATGCCATTACATTTATATACACTAAACTCATTATAATTTGAGAAATAATAGCTTTGCAATTATGTTCATTCTTTATGGGATGTCGTCTGCTTGGGCTGTGTTGGTCCATATAGTGATGTCATTAAAACATTGTTATTTTTCTGGCGAATCTCTCGTATATCCCAGCTGCTATGGAGGAGGTTGTATTTGTATTTTATAAATCACCCGATATGTAGTTGACCCTATAACTTGTACGATGGCCATCTGTTAGCTTACCAGTTTCTAGTGATACATTAGTTGACATATTTGTGATTTTCTTTGAATTTTCACCTTTAAAAACAAGGTAAGCTCAGTGACAATGATAACAAACATATTGTGTCAAAAAAATGTGGCCTCAGTGCATTTGTATTTTGTATCCATCTTCTCTTTGTATACAACTGAAGGTGAAAAGTTTGATTTTTTTTTTTTTTTTTAATTGGGGGGGGGGGGACAAGTGATTGAAGCATGAATACATGGGCAGATGTGTATAACAAACACAACTGGGCTAAAAATTAAGCCTTCACATTTGTATCCAATATCTTTTTATTCACTATTGAAGGTGAAAAGTTTGCAAATGTATTGACAAATAAATAAAGCACAAATACCTGAGCAAATGTGTAAGACATACATACATATAATAGCTGGTACAAATAAATGTGGCCTTCTGCAATTGAATCCAGCTCCTTGTTTTACAACTGAAGGTGACAAATTGCAAATAAAAAGGTAATGTGTCCCCCCCCCCCCACCCTCTCTCTAACAACAACAAAATAATTGCTTGACCTACCTTTCCCTGTGATTTGAAGTCAATGATTGCCGAGATATTCCTCATGGCATCTGTGAAACTATAGTCCAGGTTTATCCTCTGTTCATATATGGGTTATCCACATTTTTAAACTTTTAGATTTTATCAAAAATAACACTAAAGATACAATGTACAATGTTAGGCACAGTACAATGAACGTGTAGGCTTACTTTGTGAATTAAATCTACCAGTACATGTATATAAACTGATCATTATTGACTGGACTACTTCTAACGAGGTTCCTGAACTGAAAAATATACAATAATTGTTTTTCACCCTTCTCATCTTTCACTCTGCTATAACAGAACAGGAATGTTTTCCAGAAATTCAATACATTCAGTACCATCACTATGCATTCAAAAGCAAGTCAACAGCCTCTTTGTACTTATTATGTTACATAATCAAAATGACAAATAAACAACAAAATAAAGAAAGAGAGATATAAGGTTTTAGATATATATTAAAGGTAATTATACAAAGTTTTGGTATGGGGTCGTGAATTTGGTTCAAATGTACATACTGGAAGCATATACGATTTTACAATATTCAATGATCGTTTTCGCGGTCGAAATCGAGTCTAAAGTGATAACATTGTAAAGAATAAACTCTTCACGTTGCATAGCTCCTTCTCAAGATTGAAATTACTTTAGCTTTAAAACAATGTTTCTTGACTACAATCGACCGATTTACTTTTCCTGTTTGGAAATTATATATCAGAACTGCATATTCTGAGATTTTCATGGTCGCAGCTAGCTACCATAGAATGGCCTTCGGCGCTATTTGAAATATTCAGGGGCGGATCTAGCTTTTTGCTAAGGGGGGGGTTTGACTAAAATAATGACGATGCGGAGCATCGTCGTCCACGAGCCGCGAAGCGGCGAGCCGATTTTTTCGGGGGTGTTTATTTGAACCCCGTAAGTGATGTTTTCCTGGCATCTATTAACACAATGGAGACCATAAAAAGCAGTGCATGATAACGTCTTTTTAAATCAAGTAACAGTTTAATACACAGTTATATCCAGAGTTATCATGTGTTTGGTTAAGTTACCAGATGAGTTGAATATCTTCTCACAATATTTGCACTTGAAAGGGTTTCTCTTCAGCGTGCGTTCTTTTTTCTTTCTTTTTTTCTTTTTTTTTCCTTTTTTTTTTTTTTTTTTTTTTTTTTTTTTGGCCGCCCAAGGGGGGGGTTTAAACCCCCTAAACCCCCCCCGTAGATCCGCGCCTGATATTTGAAATTTTAACGGGAGCACCGGTAAATTTTTGATTATTCAATTTCTTGAATTTCTTGTTTTAGGGGCTAAACTTTCTAGTGCTTATAATACATCCACAGAGGCATCCAAATATATC
>JAVYIG010008763.1:0-85545 GCA_035222895.1 Strongylocentrotus droebachiensis | reverse complement strand
GATGAATGGTGGCTCTATGGTATATGAATGGTGGCTCTATGGTGGATGAATGGTAGATGAGTGGTGGATGAATGGTGGCTCTATGGTAGATGAATTGTGGCTCTATGGTAGATGAATGGTGGCTCTATGGTAGATGAATGGTGGCTCTATGGTAGATGAATAGTGGCTCTATGGTAGATGAATGGTGGCTCTATGGTAGGAGAATGGTGGCTCTATGGTAGATATGAATGGTGGGTCTATGTTAGATGAAAGGTAGCTCTATGGTAGATGAATGGTGGCTCTACGGTAGATGAATGGTGGCTCTATGGTAGATGAATGGTAGATGAGTGGTGGATGAATGGTAGATGAATGGTAGCCCTATGGTAGATGAATGATGGCTCTATGGTAGATGAATGGTGGCTCTAAGGTAGATGAATGGTAGCACCATGGTAGATGAATGGTGGCTCTATGGTAGATGAATGGTGGCTCTATGGTAGATGAATGGTGGCTCTATGGTATATGAATGGTAGATGAGTGGTGGATGAATGGTAGATGAATGGTAGCCCTATGGTAGATGAATGGTGGCTCTATGGTAGATGAATGGTGGCTCTATGGTTGATGAATGGTGGCTCTATGGTAGATGAATGGTGGCTCTATGGTAGATGAATGGTAGATGAGTGGTGGATGAATGGTGGCTCTATGGTAGATGAATGGTGGATAGTGGATGAATGGTAGATGAATGGTAGATGAATGGTGGATAGTGGATGAATGGTAGATGAATGGTAGATGAATGGTAGCCCTATGGTAGATGAATGGTGGCTCTATGGTAGATGAATGGTGGCTCTATGGTAAATGAATAGTGGCTTTATGGTAGATGAATGGTGGCTCTATGGTAGATGAATGGTGGCTCTATGTTAGATGAATGGTGGCTCTAGGGTAGATGAATAGTAGATGAGTGGTGGATGAATGGTAGATGAATGGTAGCCCTATGGTAGATGAATGATGGCTCTATGGTAGATGAATGGTGGCTCTATGGTAGATGAATGGTAGATGAGTGGTGGATGAATGGTAGATGAGTGGTAGATGAATGGTGGCTCTATGGTAGATGAATGGTAGATGAGTGGTTGATGAATGGTAGATGAACGGTAGCCTTATGGTAGATGAATGGTGGCTCTATAGTAGATGAATGGTGGCTCTATGGTAGATGATTGGTGGCTCTATGGTAGATGAATGGTGGCTCTATGGTAGATGAATGGTAGATGAGTGGTGGATGAATGGTGGTTCTATGGTAGATGAATGGCGGCTCTATGGTAGATGAATGGTGGCTCTATGGTAGATGAATGGTAGATGAGTGGTTGATGAATGGTAGATGAATGGTAGCCTTATGGTAGATGAATGGTGGCTCTAAAGTAGATGAATGGTGGCTCTATGGTAGATGATTGGCGGCTCTATGGTAGATGAATGTTGGTTCTATGGTAGATGAATGGTAGATGAGTGGTGGATGAATGGTGGTTCTATGGTAGATGAATGGCGGCTCTATGGTAGATGAATGGTGGCTCTATGGTATATGAATGGTGGCTCTATGGTAGATGAATAGTGGCTCTATGGTAGATGAATGATAGATGAGTGGTTGATGAATGGTAGATGAATGGTAGCCTTATGGTAGATGAATGGTGGCTCTATAGTAGATGAATGGTGGCTCTATGGTAGATGAATGGTGGCTCTATGGTAGATGAATGGTGGCTCTAAGGTAGATGAATGGTAGATGAGTGGTGGATGAATGGTAGATGAATGGTAGCCCTATGGTAGATGAATGGTGGCTCTATGGTTGATGAATGGTGGCTCTATGGTAGATGAATGGTGGCTCTATGGTAGATGAATGGTGGCTCTATGGTAGATGAATGGTAGATGAGTGGTGGATGAATGGTGGTTCTATGGTAGATGAATGGCGGCTCTATGGTAGATGAATGGTGGCTCTATGGTAGATGAATGGTGGCTCTATGGTAGATGAATGGTGGCTCTATGGTAGATGAATGGTAGATGAGTGGTTGATGAATGGTAGATGAATGGTAGCCTTATGGTAGATGAATGGTGGCTCTATAGTAGATGAATGGTGGCTCTATGGTAAATGATTGGTGGCTCTATGGTAGATGAATGGTGGCTCTAAGGTAGTTGAATGGTAGATGAGTGGTGGATGAATGGTAGGTGAATGATAGCCCTATGGTAGATGAATGGTGGCTCTATGGTTGATGAATGGTGGCTCTATGGTAGATGAATGGTGGCTCTATGGTAGATGAATGTTGGCTCTATGGTAGATGAATGGTGGCTCTATGGTAGATGAATGGTGGCTCTATGGTAGATAAATGGTGGCTCTGTGGTAGATGAATAGTGGATGAATGGTAGATGAATGGTAGCCCTATGGTAGCCTTATGGTAGATGAATGGTGGCTCTATGGTAGATGAATGGTGGCTCTATGGTAGATCAATGGTGGCTCTATGGTAGATGAATGGCGGCTCTATGGTAGATGAATGACGACTCTATGGAAGATGAATGGCGACTCTATGGTAGATGAATGATGGCTCTATGGTAGATGAATGGTGGCTCTACGGTAGATGAATGGTGGCTCTATGGTAGATGAATGGTGGCTCTAGGGTAGATGAATAGTAGATGAGTGGTGGATGAATGGTAGATGAATGGTAGCCCTATGGTAGATGAATGATGGCTCTATGGTAGATGAATGGTGGCTCTATGGTAGATGAATGGTGGCTCTATGGTAGATGAATGGTAGATGAGTGGTAGATGAATGGTGGCTCTATGGTAGATGAATGGTGGCTCTATGGTAGATGAATGGTAGATGAGTGGTTGATGAATGGTAGATGAACGGTAGCCTTATGGTAGATGAATGGTGGCTCTATAGTAGATGAATGGTGGCTCTATGGTAGATGATTGGTGGCTCTATGGTAGATGAATGGTGGCTCTATGGTAGATGAATGGTAGATGAGTGGTGGATGAATGTTGGTTCTATGGTAGATGAATGGCGGCTCTATGGTAGATGAATGGTGGCTCTATGGTAGATGAATGGTAGATGAGTGGTTGATGAATGGTAGATGAATGGTAGCCTTATGGTAGATGAATGGTGGCTCTATAGTAGATGAATGGTGGCTCTATGGTAGATGATTGGCGGCTCTATGGTAGATGAATGTTGGCTCTATGGTAGATGAATGGTAGATGAGTGGTGGATGAATGGTGGTTCTATGGTAGATGAATGGCGGCTCTATGGTAGATGAATGGTGGCTCTATGGTATATGAATGGTGGCTCTATGGTAGATGAATAGTGGCTCTATGGTAGATGAATGATAGATGAGTGGTTGATGAATGGTAGATGAATGGTAGCCTTATGGTAGATGAATGGTGGCTCTATAGTAGATGAATGGTGGCTCTATGGTAGATGAATGGTGGCTCTATGGTAGATGAATGGTGGCTCTAAGGTAGATGAATGGTAGATGAGTGGTGGATGAATGGTAGATGAATGGTAGCCCTATGGTAGATGAATGGTGGCTCTATGGTTGATGAATGGTGGCTCTATGGTAGATGAATGGTGGCTCTATGGTAGATGAATGGTGGCTCTATGGTAGATGAATGGTAGATGAGTGGTGGATGAATGGTGGTTCTATGGTAGATGAATGGCGGCTCTATGGTAGATGAATGGTGGCTCTATGGTAGATATGTATGGTGGCTCTATGGTAGATGAATGGTGGCTCTATGGTAGATGAATGGTAGATGAGTGGTTGATGAATGGTAGATGAATGGTAGCCTTATGGTAGATGAATGGTGGCTCTATAGTAGATGAATGGTGGCTCTAGGGTAGATGAATGGTGGCTCGATGGTAGATGAATGGTAGATGAGTGGTGGATGAATGGTGGCTCTATGGTAGATGAATGGTGGCTCTATGGTAGATAAATGGTGGCTCTTTGGTAGATGAATAGTGGATGAATGGTAGATGAATGGTAGCCCTATGGTAGCCCTATGGTAGATGAATGGTGGCTCTATGGTAGATGAATGGTGGCTCTATGGTAGATGAATGGTGGCTCTATGGTAGATGAATGGCGGCTCTATGGTAGATGAATGGCGACTCTATGGAAGATGAATGGCGACTCTATGGTAGATGAATGATGGCTCTATGGTAGATGAATGGTGGCTCTATGGTAGATGAATGGTGGCTCTATGGTAGATGAATGGTGGCTCTATGGTAGATGAATGGTGGCTCTATGGTAGATGAATGGTGGCTCTATGGTAGGAGAATTGTGGCTCTATGGTAGATATGTATGGTGGCTCTATGGTAGATGAATGGTGGCTCTATGGTAGATGAATGGTGGCTCTATGGTAGATGAATGGTAGATGAGTGGTGGATGAATGGTAGATGAATGGTAGTTTCATGGTAGATGAAAAGTGGCCCTATGATAGATGAATGGTGGCTTTATGGTAGATGAATGGTGGCTCTATGGTAGATGAGTGGTGGATGAATGGTAGATGAATGGCAGCTCTATGGTAGATGAATGTTGGCTCTATGGTAGATGAATGGTGGCTCTATGGTAGATGAATGGTGGCTCTATGGTAGATGAATGGTGGCTCTATGGTAGATGAATGGTAGATGAGTGGTGGATGAATGGTAGATGAATGGTAGATGAGTGGTGGCTCTATGTTAGATGAATGGTGGCTCTATGGTAGATGAATGATGGCTCTATGGTAGATGAATGGTAGATGAGTGGTGGATGAATGGTAGATGAATGGTAGCCCAATGGTAGATGAATGGTGGCTCTATGGTAGATGAATGGTGGCTCTATGGTAGATGAATGGTGGCTCTAAGGTAGATGAATGGTAGATGAGTGGTGGATGAATGGTAGATGAATGGTAGCCCTATGGTAGATGAATGGTGGCTCTATGGTTGATGAATGGTGGCTCTATGGTAGATGAATGGTGGCTCTATGGTAGATGAATGGTGGCTCTATGGTAGATGAATGGTAGATGAATGGTAGATGAGTGGTGGATGAATGGTGGTTCTATGGTAGATGAATGGCGGCTCTATGGTAGATGAATGGTGGCTCTATGGTAGATGAATGGTGGCTCTATGGTAGATGAATGGTGGCTCTATGGTAGATGAATGGTAGATGAGTGGTTGATGAATGGTAGATGAATGGTAGCCTTATGGTAGATGAATGGTGGCTCTATAGTAGATGAATGGTGGCTCTATGGTAAATGATTGGTGGCTCTATGGTAGATGAATGGTGGCTCTAAGGTAGTTGAATGGTAGATGAGTGGTGGATGAATGGTAGATGAATGATAGCCCTATGGTAGATGAATGGTGGCTCTATGGTTGATGAATGGTGGCTCTATGGTAGATGAATGGTGGCTCTATGGTAGATGAATGTTGGCTCTATGGTAGATGAATGGTGGCTCTATGGTAGATGAATGGTAGCGCTTTGGTAGATGAAAGGTGGCTCTATGATAGATGAATGGTGGCTCTATGGTAGATGAATGGTGGCTCTATGGTATATGAATGGTGGCTCTATGGTGGATGAATGGTAGATGAGTGGTGGATGAATGGTGGCTCTATGGTAGATGAATTGTGGCTCTATGGTAGATGAATGGTGGCTCTATGGTAGATGAATGGTGGCTCTATGGTAGATGAATAGTGGCTCTATGGTAGATGAATGGTGGCTCTATGGTAGGAGAATGGTGGCTCTATGGTAGATATGAATGGTGGGTCTATGTTAGATGAAAGGTAGCTCTATGGTAGATGAATGGTGGCTCTACGGTAGATGAATGGTGGCTCTATGGTAGATGAATGGTAGATGAGTGGTGGATGAATGGTAGATGAATGGTAGCCCTATGGTAGATGAATGATGGCTCTATGGTAGATGAATGGTGGCTCTAAGGTAGATGAATGGTAGCACTATGGTAGATGAATGGTGGCTCTATGGTAGATTAATGGTGGCTCTATGGTAGATGAATGGTGGCTCTATGGTATATGAATGGTAGATGAGTGGTGGATGAATGGTAGATGAATGGTAGCCCTATGGTAGATGAATGGTGGCTCTATGGTAGATGAATGGTGGCTCTATGGTAGATGAATGGTGGCTCTATGGTAGATGAATGGTGGCTCTATGGTAGATGAATGGTAGATGAGTGGTGGATGAATGGTGGCTCTATGGTAGATGAATGGTGGATAGTGGATGAATGGTAGATGAATGGTAGATGAATGGTGGATAGTGGATGAATGGTAGATGAATGGTAGATGAATGGTAGCCCTATGGTAGATGAATGGTGGCTCTATGGTAGATGAATGGTGGCTCTATGGTAAATGAATAGTGGCTTTATGGTAGATGAATGGTGGCTCTATGGTAGATGAATGGTGGCTCTATGTTAGATGAATGGTGGCTCTAGGGTAGATGAATAGTAGATGAGTGGTGGATGAATGGTAGATGAATGGTAGCCCTATGGTAGATGAATGATGGCTCTATGGTAGATGAATGGTGGCTCTATGGTAGATGAATGGTGGCTCTATGGTAGATGAATGGTAGATGAGTGGTAGATGAATGGTGGCTCTATGGTAGATGAATGGTGGCTCTATGGTAGATGAATGGTAGATGAGTGGTTGATGAATGGTAGATGAACGGTAGCCTTATGGTAGATGAATGGTGGCTCTATAGTAGATGAATGGTGGCTCTATGGTAGATGATTGGTGGCTCTATGGTAGATGAATGGTGGCTCTATGGTAGATGAATGGTAGATGAGTGGTGGATGAATGGTGGTTCTATGGTAGATGAATGGCGGCTCTATGGTAGATGAATGGTGGCTCTATGGTAGATGAATGGTAGATGAGTGGTTGATGAATGGTAGATGAATGGTAGCCTTATGGTAGATGAATGGTGGCTCTATAGTAGATGAATGGTGGCTCTATGGTAGATGATTGGCGGCTCTATGGTAGATGAATGTTGGCTCTATGGTAGATGAATGGTAGATGAGTGGTGGATGAATGGTGGTTCTATGGTAGATGAATGGCGGCTCTATGGTAGATGAATGGTGGCTCTATGGTATATGAATGGTGGCTCTATGGTAGATGAATAGTGGCTCTATGGTAGATGAATGATAGATGAGTGGTTGATGAATGGTAGATGAATGGTAGCCCTATGCTAGATGAATGGTGGCTCTATGGTTGATGAATGGTGGCTCTATGGTAGATGAATGGTGGCTCTATGGTAGATGAATGGTGGCTCTATGGTAGATGAATGGTAGATGAGTGGTGGATGAATGGTGGTTCTATGGTAGATGAATGGCGGCTCTATGGTAGATGAATGGTGGCTCTATGGTAGATGAATGGTGGCTCTATGGTAGATGAATGGTGGCTCTATGGTAGATGAATGGTAGATGAGTGGTTGATGAATGGTAGATGAATGGTAGCCTTATGGTAGATGAATGGTGGCTCTATAGTAGATGAATGGTGGCTCTATGGTAAATGATTGGTGGCTCTATGGTAGATGAATGGTGGCTCTAAGGTAGTTGAATGGTAGATGAGTGGTGGATGAATGGTAGGTGAATGATAGCCCTATGGTAGATGAATGGTGGCTCTATGGTTGATGAATGGTGGCTCTATGGTAGATGAATGGTGGCTCTATGGTAGATGAATGTTGGCTCTATGGTAGATGAATGGTGGCTCTATGGTAGATGAATGGTGGCTCTATGGTAGATAAATGGTGGCTCTGTGGTAGATGAATAGTGGATGAATGGTAGATGAATGGTAGCCCTATGGTAGCCTTATGGTAGATGAATGGTGGCTCTATGATAGATGAATGGTGGCTCTATGGTAGATGAATGGTGGCTCTATGGTAGATGAATGGCGGCTCTATGGTAGATGAATGACGACTCTATGGAAGATGAATGGCGACTCTATGGTAGATGAATGATGGCTCTATGGTAGATGAATGGTGGCTCTACGGTAGATGAATGGTGGCTCTATGGTAGATGAATGGTGGCTCTAGGGTAGATGAATAGTAGATGAGTGGTGGATGAATGGTAGATGAATGGTAGCCCTATGGTAGATGAATGGTGGCTCTATGGTAGATGAATGGTGGCTCTATGGTAGATGAATGGTGGCTTTATGGTAGATGAATGGTGGCTCTATGGTAGATGAATGGTGGCTCTATGTTAGATGAATGGTGGCTCTATGGTAGATGAATGGTGGCTCTATGGTAGATGAATGGTGGCTTTATGGTAGATGAATGGTGGCTCTATGGTAGATGAATGGTGGCTCTATGTTAGATGAATGGTGGCTCTAGGGTAGATGAATGGTGGCTCGATGGTAGATGAATGGTAGATGAGTGGTGGATGAATGGTGGCTCTATGGTAGATGAATGGTAGCCCAATGGTAGATAAATGGTGGCTCTTTGGTAGATGAATGTTGGCTCTATGGTAGATGAATGGTGGCTCTAAGGTAGATGAATGGTAGATGAGTGGTGGATGAATGGTAGATGAATGGTAGCCCTATGGTAGATGAATGGTGGCTCTATGGTTGATGAATGGTGGCTCTATGGTAGATGAATGGTGGCTCTATGGTAGATGAATGGTGGCTCTATGGTAGATGAATGGTAGATGAATGGTAGATGAGTGGTGGATGAATGGTGGTTCTATGGTAGATGAATGGCGGCTCTATGGTAGATGAATGGTGGCTCTATGGTAGATGAATGGTGGCTCTATGGTAGATGAATGGTGGCTCTATGGTAGATGAATGGTAGATGAGTGGTTGATGAATGGTAGATGAATGGTAGCCTTATGGTAGATGAATGGTGGCTCTATAGTAGATGAATGGTGGCTCTATGGTAAATGATTGGTGGCTCTATGGTAGATGAATGGTGGCTCTAAGGTAGTTGAATGGTAGATGAGTGGTGGATGAATGGTAGATGAATGATAGCCCTATGGTAGATGAATGGTGGCTCTATGGTTGATGAATGGTGGCTCTATGGTAGATGAATGGTGGCTCTATGGTAGATGAATGTTGGCTCTATGGTAGATGAATGGTGGCTCTATGGTAGATGAATGGTAGCGCTTTGGTAGATGAAAGGTGGCTCTATGATAGATGAATGGTGGCTCTATGGTAGATGAATGGTGGCTCTATGGTATATGAATGGTGGCTCTATGGTGGATGAATGGTAGATGAGTGGTGGATGAATGGTGGCTCTATGGTAGATGAATTGTGGCTCTATGGTAGATGAATGGTGGCTCTATGGTAGATGAATGGTGGCTCTATGGTAGATGAATAGTGGCTCTATGGTAGATGAATGGTGGCTCTATGGTAGGAGAATGGTGGCTCTATGGTAGATATGAATGGTGGGTCTATGTTAGATGAAAGGTAGCTCTATGGTAGATGAATGGTGGCTCTACGGTAGATGAATGGTGGCTCTATGGTAGATGAATGGTAGATGAGTGGTGGATGAATGGTAGATGAATGGTAGCCCTATGGTAGATGAATGATGGCTCTATGGTAGATGAATGGTGGCTCTAAGGTAGATGAATGGTAGCACCATGGTAGATGAATGGTGGCTCTATGGTAGATGAATGGTGGCTCTATGGTAGATGAATGGTGGCTCTATGGTATATGAATGGTAGATGAGTGGTGGATGAATGGTAGATGAATGGTAGCCCTATGGTAGATGAATGGTGGCTCTATGGTAGATGAATGGTGGCTCTATGGTAGATGAATGGTGGCTCTATGGTAGATGAATGGTGGCTCTATGGTAGATGAATGGTAGATGAGTGGTGGATGAATGGTGGCTCTATGGTAGATGAATGGTGGATAGTGGATGAATGGTAGATGAATGGTAGATGAATGGTGGATAGTGGATGAATGGTAGATGAATGGTAGATGAATGGTAGCCCTATGGTAGATGAATGGTGGCTCTATGGTAGATGAATGGTGGCTCTATGGTAAATGAATAGTGGCTTTATGGTAGATGAATGGTGGCTCTATGGTAGATGAATGGTGGCTCTATGTTAGATGAATGGTGGCTCTAGGGTAGATGAATAGTAGATGAGTGGTGGATGAATGGTAGATGAATGGTAGCCCTATGGTAGATGAATGATGGCTCTATGGTAGATGAATGGTGGCTCTATGGTAGATGAATGGTAGATGAGTGGTGGATGAATGGTAGATGAGTGGTAGATGAATGGTGGCTCTATGGTAGATGAATGGTAGATGAGTGGTTGATGAATGGTAGATGAACGGTAGCCTTATGGTAGATGAATGGTGGCTCTATAGTAGATGAATGGTGGCTCTATGGTAGATGATTGGTGGCTCTATGGTAGATTAATGGTGGCTCTATGGTAGATGAATGGTAGATGAGTGGTGGATGAATGGTGGTTCTATGGTAGATGAATGGCGGCTCTATGGTAGATGAATGGTGGCTCTATGGTAGATGAATGGTAGATGAGTGGTTGATGAATGGTAGATGAATGGTAGCCTTATGGTAGATGAATGGTGGCTCTAAAGTAGATGAATGGTGGCTCTATGGTAGATGATTGGCGGCTCTATGGTAGATGAATGTTGGTTCTATGGTAGATGAATGGTAGATGAGTGGTGGATGAATGGTGGTTCTATGGTAGATGAATGGCGGCTCTATGGTAGATGAATGGTGGCTCTATGGTATATGAATGGTGGCTCTATGGTAGATGAATAGTGGCTCTATGGTAGATGAATGATAGATGAGTGGTTGATGAATGGTAGATGAATGGTAGCCTTATGGTAGATGAATGGTGGCTCTATAGTAGATGAATGGTGGCTCTATGGTAGATGAATGGTGGCTCTATGGTAGATGAATGGTGGCTCTAAGGTAGATGAATGGTAGATGAGTGGTGGATGAATGGTAGATGAATGGTAGCCCTATGGTAGATGAATGGTGGCTCTATGGTTGATGAATGGTGGCTCTATGGTAGATGAATGGTGGCTCTATGGTAGATGAATGGTGGCTCTATGGTAGATGAATGGTAGATGAGTGGTGGATGAATGGTGGTTCTATGGTAGATGAATGGCGGCTCTATGGTAGATGAATGGTGGCTCTATGGTAGATGAATGGTGGCTCTATGGTAGATGAATGGTGGCTCTATGGTAGATGAATGGTAGATGAGTGGTTGATGAATGGTAGATGAATGGTAGCCTTATGGTAGATGAATGGTGGCTCTATAGTAGATGAATGGTGGCTCTATGGTAAATGATTGGTGGCTCTATGGTAGATGAATGGTGGCTCTAAGGTAGTTGAATGGTAGATGAGTGGTGGATGAATGGTAGGTGAATGATAGCCCTATGGTAGATGAATGGTGGCTCTATGGTTGATGAATGGTGGCTCTATGGTAGATGAATGGTGGCTCTATGGTAGATGAATGTTGGCTCTATGGTAGATGAATGGTGGCTCTATGGTAGATGAATGGTGGCTCTATGGTAGATAAATGGTGGCTCTGTGGTAGATGAATAGTGGATGAATGGTAGATGAATGGTAGCCCTATGGTAGCCTTATGGTAGATGAATGGTGGCTCTATGGTAGATGAATGGTGGCTCTATGGTAGATCAATGGTGGCTCTATGGTAGATGAATGGCGGCTCTATGGTAGATGAATGACGACTCTATGGAAGATGAATGGCGACTCTATGGTAGATGAATGATGGCTCTATGGTAGATGAATGGTGGCTCTACGGTAGATGAATGGTGGCTCTATGGTAGATGAATGGTGGCTCTAGGGTAGATGAATAGTAGATGAGTGGTGGATGAATGGTAGATGAATGGTAGCCCTATGGTAGATGAATGATGGCTCTATGGTAGATGAATGGTGGCTCTATGGTAGATGAATGGTGGCTCTATGGTAGATGAATGGTAGATGAGTGGTAGATGAATGGTGGCTCTATGGTAGATGAATGGTGGCTCTATGGTAGATGAATGGTAGATGAGTGGTTGATGAATGGTAGATGAACGGTAGCCTTATGGTAGATGAATGGTGGCTCTATAGTAGATGAATGGTGGCTCTATGGTAGATGATTGGTGGCTCTATGGTAGATGAATGGTGGCTCTATGGTAGATGAATGGTAGATGAGTGGTGGATGAATGTTGGTTCTATGGTAGATGAATGGCGGCTCTATGGTAGATGAATGGTGGCTCTATGGTAGATGAATGGTAGATGAGTGGTTGATGAATGGTAGATGAATGGTAGCCTTATGGTAGATGAATGGTGGCTCTATAGTAGATGAATGGTGGCTCTATGGTAGATGATTGGCGGCTCTATGGTAGATGAATGTTGGCTCTATGGTAGATGAATGGTAGATGAGTGGTGGATGAATGGTGGTTCTATGGTAGATGAATGGCGGCTCTATGGTAGATGAATGGTGGCTCTATGGTATATGAATGGTGGCTCTATGGTAGATGAATAGTGGCTCTATGGTAGATGAATGATAGATGAGTGGTTGATGAATGGTAGATGAATGGTAGCCTTATGGTAGATGAATGGTGGCTCTATAGTAGATGAATGGTGGCTCTATGGTAGATGAATGGTGGCTCTATGGTAGATGAATGGTGGCTCTAAGGTAGATGAATGGTAGATGAGTGGTGGATGAATGGTAGATGAATGGTAGCCCTATGGTAGATGAATGGTGGCTCTATGGTTGATGAATGGTGGCTCTATGGTAGATGAATGGTGGCTCTATGGTAGATGAATGGTGGCTCTATGGTAGATGAATGGTAGATGAGTGGTGGATGAATGGTGGTTCTATGGTAGATGAATGGCGGCTCTATGGTAGATGAATGGTGGCTCTATGGTAGATATGTATGGTGGCTCTATGGTAGATGAATGGTGGCTCTATGGTAGATGAATGGTAGATGAGTGGTTGATGAATGGTAGATGAATGGTAGCCTTATGGTAGATGAATGGTGGCTCTATAGTAGATGAATGGTGGCTCTAGGGTAGATGAATGGTGGCTCGATGGTAGATGAATGGTAGATGAGTGGTGGATGAATGGTGGCTCTATGGTAGATGAATGGTGGCTCTATGGTAGATAAATGGTGGCTCTTTGGTAGATGAATAGTGGATGAATGGTAGATGAATGGTAGCCCTATGGTAGCCCTATGGTAGATGAATGGTGGCTCTATGGTAGATGAATGGTGGCTCTATGGTAGATGAATGGTGGCTCTATGGTAGATGAATGGCGGCTCTATGGTAGATGAATGGCGACTCTATGGAAGATGAATGGCGACTCTATGGTAGATGAATGATGGCTCTATGGTAGATGAATGGTGGCTCTATGGTAGATGAATGGTGGCTCTATGGTAGATGAATGGTGGCTCTATGGTAGATGAATGGTGGCTCTATGGTAGATGAATGGTGGCTCTATGGTAGGAGAATTGTGGCTCTATGGTAGATATGTATGGTGGCTCTATGGTAGATGAATGGTGGCTCTATGGTAGATGAATGGTGGCTCTATGGTAGATGAATGGTAGATGAGTGGTGGATGAATGGTAGATGAATGGTAGTTTCATGGTAGATGAAAAGTGGCCCTATGATAGATGAATGGTGGCTTTATGGTAGATGAATGGTGGCTCTATGGTAGATGAGTGGTGGATGAATGGTAGATGAATGGCAGCTCTATGGTAGATGAATGTTGGCTCTATGGTAGATGAATGGTGGCTCTATGGTAGATGAATGGTGGCTCTATGGTAGATGAATGGTGGCTCTATGGTAGATGAATGGTAGATGAGTGGTGGATGAATGGTAGATGAATGGTAGCTTCATGGTGGCTCTATGTTAGATGAATGGTGGCTCTATGGTAGATGAATGATGGCTCTATGGTAGATGAATGGTAGATGAGTGGTGGATGAATGGTAGATGAATGGTAGCCCAATGGTAGATGAATGGTGGCTCTATGGTAGATGAATGGTGGCTCTATGGTAGATGAATGGTGGCTCTAAGGTAGATGAATGGTAGATGAGTGGTGGATGAATGGTAGATGAATGGTAGCCCTATGGTAGATGAATGGTGGCTCTATGGTTGATGAATGGTGGCTCTATGGTAGATGAATGGTGGCTCTATGGTAGATGAATGGTGGCTCTATGGTAGATGAATGGTAGATGAATGGTAGATGAGTGGTGGATGAATGGTGGTTCTATGGTAGATGAATGGCGGCTCTATGGTAGATGAATGGTGGCTCTATGGTAGATGAATGGTGGCTCTATGGTAGATGAATGGTGGCTCTATGGTAGATGAATGGTAGATGAGTGGTTGATGAATGGTAGATGAATGGTAGCCTTATGGTAGATGAATGGTGGCTCTATAGTAGATGAATGGTGGCTCTATGGTAAATGATTGGTGGCTCTATGGTAGATGAATGGTGGCTCTAAGGTAGTTGAATGGTAGATGAGTGGTGGATGAATGGTAGATGAATGATAGCCCTATGGTAGATGAATGGTGGCTCTATGGTTGATGAATGGTGGCTCTATGGTAGATGAATGGTGGCTCTATGGTAGATGAATGTTGGCTCTATGGTAGATGAATGGTGGCTCTATGGTAGATGAATGGTAGCGCTTTGGTAGATGAAAGGTGGCTCTATGATAGATGAATGGTGGCTCTATGGTATATGAATGGTGGCTCTATGGTGGATGAATGGTAGATGAGTGGTGGATGAATGGTGGCTCTATGGTAGATGAATTGTGGCTCTATGGTAGATGAATGGTGGCTCTATGGTAGATGAATGGTGGCTCTATGGTAGATGAATAGTGGCTCTATGGTAGATGAATGGTGGCTCTATGGTAGGAGAATGGTGGCTCTATGGTAGATATGAATGGTGGGTCTATGTTAGATGAAAGGTAGCTCTATGGTAGATGAATGGTGGCTCTACGGTAGATGAATGGTGGCTCTATGGTAGATGAATGGTAGATGAGTGGTGGATGAATGGTAGATGAATGGTAGCCCTATGGTAGATGAATGATGGCTCTATGGTAGATGAATGGTGGCTCTAAGGTAGATGAATGGTAGCACTATGGTAGATGAATGGTGGCTCTATGGTAGATTAATGGTGGCTCTATGGTAGATGAATGGTGGCTCTATGGTATATGAATGGTAGATGAGTGGTGGATGAATGGTAGATGAATGGTAGCCCTATGGTAGATGAATGGTGGCTCTATGGTAGATGAATGGTGGCTCTATGGTAGATGAATGGTGGCTCTATGGTAGATGAATGGTGGCTCTATGGTAGATGAATGGTAGATGAGTGGTGGATGAATGGTGGCTCTATGGTAGATGAATGGTGGATAGTGGATGAATGGTAGATGAATGGTAGATGAATGGTGGATAGTGGATGAATGGTAGATGAATGGTAGATGAATGGTAGCCCTATGGTAGATGAATGGTGGCTCTATGGTAGATGAATGGTGGCTCTATGGTAAATGAATAGTGGCTTTATGGTAGATGAATGGTGGCTCTATGGTAGATGAATGGTGGCTCTATGTTAGATGAATGGTGGCTCTAGGGTAGATGAATAGTAGATGAGTGGTGGATGAATGGTAGATGAATGGTAGCCCTATGGTAGATGAATGATGGCTCTATGGTAGATGAATGGTGGCTCTATGGTAGATGAATGGTGGCTCTATGGTAGATGAATGGTAGATGAGTGGTAGATGAATGGTGGCTCTATGGTAGATGAATGGTGGCTCTATGGTAGATGAATGGTAGATGAGTGGTTGATGAATGGTAGATGAACGGTAGCCTTATGGTAGATGAATGGTGGCTCTATAGTAGATGAATGGTGGCTCTATGGTAGATGATTGGTGGCTCTATGGTAGATGAATGGTGGCTCTATGGTAGATGAATGGTAGATGAGTGGTGGATGAATGGTGGTTCTATGGTAGATGAATGGCGGCTCTATGGTAGATGAATGGTGGCTCTATGGTAGATGAATGGTAGATGAGTGGTTGATGAATGGTAGATGAATGGTAGCCTTATGGTAGATGAATGGTGGCTCTATAGTAGATGAATGGTGGCTCTATGGTAGATGATTGGCGGCTCTATGGTAGATGAATGTTGGCTCTATGGTAGATGAATGGTAGATGAGTGGTGGATGAATGGTGGTTCTATGGTAGATGAATGGCGGCTCTATGGTAGATGAATGGTGGCTCTATGGTATATGAATGGTGGCTCTATGGTAGATGAATAGTGGCTCTATGGTAGATGAATGATAGATGAGTGGTTGATGAATGGTAGATGAATGGTAGCCTTATGGTAGATGAATGGTGGCTCTATAGTAGATGAATGGTGGCTCTATGGTAGATGAATGGTGGCTCTATGGTAGATGAATGGTGGCTCTAAGGTAGATGAATGGTAGATGAGTGGTGGATGAATGGTAGATGAATGGTAGCCCTATGCTAGATGAATGGTGGCTCTATGGTTGATGAATGGTGGCTCTATGGTAGATGAATGGTGGCTCTATGGTAGATGAATGGTGGCTCTATGGTAGATGAATGGTAGATGAGTGGTGGATGAATGGTGGTTCTATGGTAGATGAATGGCGGCTCTATGGTAGATGAATGGTGGCTCTATGGTAGATGAATGGTGGCTCTATGGTAGATGAATGGTGGCTCTATGGTAGATGAATGGTAGATGAGTGGTTGATGAATGGTAGATGAATGGTAGCCTTATGGTAGATGAATGGTGGCTCTATAGTAGATGAATGGTGGCTCTATAGTAGATGAATGGTGGCTCTATGGTAAATGATTGGTGGCTCTATGGTAGATGAATGGTGGCTCTAAGGTAGTTGAATGGTAGATGAGTGGTGGATGAATGGTAGATGAATGATAGCCCTATGGTAGATGAATGGTGGCTCTATGGTTGATGAATGGTGGCTCTATGGTAGATGAATGGTGGCTCTATGGTAGATGAATGTTGGCTCTATGGTAGATGAATGGTGGCTCTATGGTAGATGAATGGTAGCGCTTTGGTAGATGAAAGGTGGCTCTATGATAGATGAATGGTGGCTCTATGGTAGATGAATGGTGGCTCTATGGTATATGAATGGTGGCTCTATGGTGGATGAATGGTAGATGAGTGGTGGATGAATGGTGGCTCTATGGTAGATGAATTGTGGCTCTATGGTAGATGAATGGTGGCTCTATGGTAGATGAATGGTGGCTCTATGGTAGATGAATAGTGGCTCTATGGTAGATGAATGGTGGCTCTATGGTAGGAGAATGGTGGCTCTATGGTAGATATGAATGGTGGGTCTATGTTAGATGAAAGGTAGCTCTATGGTAGATGAATGGTGGCTCTACGGTAGATGAATGGTGGCTCTATGGTAGATGAATGGTAGATGAGTGGTGGATGAATGGTAGATGAATGGTAGCCCTATGGTAGATGAATGATGGCTCTATGGTAGATGAATGGTGGCTCTAAGGTAGATGAATGGTAGCACTATGGTAGATGAATGGTGGCTCTATGGTAGATTAATGGTGGCTCTATGGTAGATGAATGGTGGCTCTATGGTATATGAATGGTAGATGAGTGGTGGATGAATGGTAGATGAATGGTAGCCCTATGGTAGATGAATGGTGGCTCTATGGTAGATGAATGGTGGCTCTATGGTAGATGAATGGTGGCTCTATGGTAGATGAATGGTGGCTCTATGGTAGATGAATGGTAGATGAGTGGTGGATGAATGGTGGCTCTATGGTAGATGAATGGTGGATAGTGGATGAATGGTAGATGAATGGTAGATGAATGGTGGATAGTGGATGAATGGTAGATGAATGGTAGATGAATGGTAGCCCTATGGTAGATGAATGGTGGCTCTATGGTAGATGAATGGTGGCTCTATGGTAAATGAATAGTGGCTTTATGGTAGATGAATGGTGGCTCTATGGTAGATGAATGGTGGCTCTATGTTAGATGAATGGTGGCTCTAGGGTAGATGAATAGTAGATGAGTGGTGGATGAATGGTAGATGAATGGTAGCCCTATGGTAGATGAATGATGGCTCTATGGTAGATGAATGGTGGCTCTATGGTAGATGAATGGTGGCTCTATGGTAGATGAATGGTAGATGAGTGGTAGATGAATGGTGGCTCTATGGTAGATGAATGGTAGATGAGTGGTTGATGAATGGTAGATGAACGGTAGCCTTATGGTAGATGAATGGTGGCTCTATAGTAGATGAATGGTGGCTCTATGGTAGATGATTGGTGGCTCTATGGTAGATGAATGGTGGCTCTATGGTAGATGAATGGTAGATGAGTGGTGGATGAATGGTGGTTCTATGGTAGATGAATGGCGGCTCTATGGTAGATGAATGGTGGCTCTATGGTAGATGAATGGTAGATGAGTGGTTGATGAATGGTAGATGAATGGTAGCCTTATGGTAGATGAATGGTGGCTCTATAGTAGATGAATGGTGGCTCTATGGTAGATGATTGGCGGCTCTATGGTAGATGAATGTTGGCTCTATGGTAGATGAATGGTAGATGAGTGGTGGATGAATGGTGGTTCTATGGTAGATGAATGGCGGCTCTATGGTAGATGAATGGTGGCTCTATGGTATATGAATGGTGGCTCTATGGTAGATGAATAGTGGCTCTATGGTAGATGAATGATAGATGAGTGGTTGATGAATGGTAGATGAATGGTAGCCTTATGGTAGATGAATGGTGGCTCTATAGTAGATGAATGGTGGCTCTATGGTAGATGAATGGTGGCTCTATGGTAGATGAATGGTGGCTCTAAGGTAGATGAATGGTAGATGAGTGGTGGATGAATGGTAGATGAATGGTAGCCCTATGCTAGATGAATGGTGGCTCTATGGTTGATGAATGGTGGCTCTATGGTAGATGAATGGTGGCTCTATGGTAGATGAATGGTGGCTCTATGGTAGATGAATGGTAGATGAGTGGTGGATGAATGGTGGTTCTATGGTAGATGAATGGCGGCTCTATGGTAGATGAATGGTGGCTCTATGGTAGATGAATGGTGGCTCTATGGTAGATGAATGGTGGCTCTATGGTAGATGAATGGTAGATGAGTGGTTGATGAATGGTAGATGAAT
This sequence comes from Strongylocentrotus droebachiensis, assembly GCA_035222895.1. Lineage (NCBI taxonomy): Eukaryota > Metazoa > Echinodermata > Echinoidea > Camarodonta > Strongylocentrotidae > Strongylocentrotus > Strongylocentrotus droebachiensis. Next base: position 66,453 of record JAVYIG010008763.1, on the reverse strand, counting down.
GGTAGCCTTATGGTAGATGAATGGTGGCTCTATAGTAGATGAATGGTGGCTCTATGGTAAATGATTGGTGGCTCTATGGTAGATGAATGGTGGCTCTAAGGTAGTTGAATGGTAGATGAGTGGTGGATGAATGGTAGGTGAATGATAGCCCTATGGTAGATGAATGGTGGCTCTATGTTTGATGAATGGTGGCTCTATGGTAGATGAATGGTGGCTCTATGGTAGATGAATGTTGGCTCTATGGTAGATGAATGGTGGCTCTATGGTAGATGAATGGTGGCTCTATGGTAGATAAATGGTGGCTCTGTGGTAGATGAATAGTGGATGAATGGTAGATGAATGGTAGCCCTATGGTAGCCTTATGGTAGATGAATGGTGGCTCTATGATAGATGAATGGTGGCTCTATGGTAGATGAATGGTGGCTCTATGGTAGATGAATGGCGGCTCTATGGTAGATGAATGACGACTCTATGGAAGATGAATGGCGACTCTATGGTAGATGAATGATGGCTCTATGGTAGATGAATGGTGGCTCTACGGTAGATGAATGGTGGCTCTATGGTAGATGAATGGTGGCTCTAGGGTAGATGAATAGTAGATGAGTGGTGGATGAATGGTAGATGAATGGTAGCCCTATGGTAGATGAATGATGGCTCTATGGTAGATGAATGGTGGCTCTATGGTAGATGAATGGTGGCTCTATGGTAGATGAATGGTAGATGAGTGGTAGATGAATGGTGGCTCTATGGTAGATGAATGGTGGCTCTATGGTAGATGAATGGTAGATGAGTGGTTGATGAATGGAAGATGAACGGTAGCCTTATGGTAGATGAATGGTGGCTCTATAGTAGATGAATGGTGGCTCTATGGTAGATGAATGGTAGATGAGTGGTGGATGAATGTTGGTTCTATGGTAGATGAATGGCGGCTCTATGGTAGATGAATGGTGGCTCTATGGTAGATGAATGGTAGATGAGTGGTTGATGAATGGTAGATGAATGGTAGCCTTATGGTAGATGAATGGTGGCTCTATAGTAGATGAATGGTGGCTCTATGGTAGATGATTGGCGGCTCTATGGTAGATGAATGTTGGCTCTATGGTAGATGAATGGTAGATGAGTGGTGGATGAATGGTGGTTCTATGGTAGATGAATGGCGGCTCTATGGTAGATGAATGGTGGCTCTATGGTATATGAATGGTGGCTCTATGGTAGATGAATAGTGGCTCTATGGTAGATGAATGATAGATGAGTGGTTGATGAATGGTAGATGAATGGTAGCCTTATGGTAGATGAATGGTGGCTCTATAGTAGATGAATGGTGGCTCTATGGTAGATGAATGGTGGCTCTATGGTAGATGAATGGTGGCTCTAAGGTAGATGAATGGTAGATGAGTGGTGGATGAATGGTAGATGAATGGTAGCCCTATGGTAGATGAATGGTGGCTCTATGGTTGATGAATGGTGGCTCTATGGTAGATGAATGGTGGCTCTATGGTAGATGAATGGTGGCTCTATGGTAGATGAATGGTAGATGAGTGGTGGATGAATGGTGGTTCTATGGTAGATGAATGGCGGCTCTATGGTAGATGAATGGTGGCTCTATGGTAGATGAATGGTGGCTCTATGGTAGATGAATGGTGGCTCTATGGTAGATGAATGGTAGATGAGTGGTTGATGAATGGTAGATGAATGGTAGCCTTATGGTAGATGAATGGTGGCTCTATAGTAGATGAATGGTGGCTCTATGGTAAATGATTGGTGGCTCTATGGTAGATGAATGGTGGCTCTAAGGTAGTTGAATGGTAGATGAGTGGTGGATGAATGGTAGGTGAATGATAGCCCTATGGTAGATGAATGGTGGCTCTATGGTTGATGAATGGTGGCTCTATGGTAGATGAATGGTGGCTCTATGGTAGATGAATGTTGGCTCTATGGTAGATGAATGGTGGCTCTATGGTAGATGAATGGTGGCTCTATGGTAGAAAAATGGTGGCTCTGTGGTAGATGAATAGTGGATGAATGGTAGATGAATGGTAGCCCTATGGTAGCCTTATGGTAGATGAATGGTGGCTCTATGGTAGATGAATGGTGGCTCTATGGTAGATAAATGGTGGCTCTATGGTAGATGAATGGCGGCTCTATGGTAGATGAATGGCGACTCTATGGAAGATGAATGGCGACTCTATGGTAGATGAATGATGGCTCTATGGTAGATGAATGGTGGCTCTATGGTAGATGAATGGTGGCTCTATGGTAGATGAATGGTAGATGAGTGGTAGATGAATGGTGGCTCTATGGTAGATGAATGGTGGCTCTATGGTAGATGAATGGTAGATGAGTGGTTGATGAATGGTAGATGAACGGTAGCCTTATGGTAGATGAATGGTGGCTCTATAGTAGATGAATGGTGGCTCTATGGTAGATGATTGGTGGCTCTATGGTAGATGAATGGTGGCTCTATGGTAGATGAATGGTAGATGAGTGGTGGATGAATGTTGGTTCTATGGTAGATGAATGGCGGCTCTATGGTAGATGAATGGTGGCTCTATGGTAGATGAATGGTAGATGAGTGGTTGATGAATGGTAGATGAATGGTAGCCTTATGGTAGATGAATGGTGGCTCTATAGTAGATGAATGGTGGCTCTATGGTAGATGATTGGCGGCTCTATGGTAGATGAATGTTGGCTCTATGGTAGATGAATGGTAGATGAGTGGTGGATGAATGGTGGTTCTATGGTAGATGAATGGCGGCTCTATGGTAGATGAATGGTGGCTCTATGGTATATGAATGGTGGCTCTATGGTAGATGAATAGTGGCTCTATGGTAGATGAATGATAGATGAGTGGTTGATGAATGGTAGATGAATGGTAGCCTTATGGTAGATGAATGGTGGCTCTATAGTAGATGAATGGTGGCTCTATGGTAGATGAATGGTGGCTCTATGGTAGATGAATGGTGGCTCTAAGGTAGATGAATGGTAGATGAGTGGTGGATGAATGGTAGATGAATGGTAGCCCTATGGTAGATGAATGGTGGCTCTATGGTTGATGAATGGTGGCTCTATGGTAGATGAATGGTGGCTCTATGGTAGATGAATGGTGGCTCTATGGTAGATGAATGGTAGATGAGTGGTGGATGAATGGTGGTTCTATGGTAGATGAATGGCGGCTCTATGGTAGATGAATGGTGGCTCTATGGTAGATATGTATGGTGGCTCTATGGTAGATGAATGGTGGCTCTATGGTAGATGAATGGTAGATGAGTGGTTGATGAATGGTAGATGAATGGTAGCCTTATGGTAGATGAATGGTGGCTCTATAGTAGATGAATGGTGGCTCTAGGGTAGATGAATGGTGGCTCGATGGTAGATGAATGGTAGATGAGTGGTGGATGAATGGTGGCTCTATGGTAGATGAATGGTGGCTCTATGGTAGATAAATGGTGGCTCTTTGGTAGATGAATAGTGGATGAATGGTAGATGAATGGTAGCCCTATGGTAGCCCTATGGTAGATGAATGGTGGCTCTATGGTAGATGAATGGTGGCTCTATGGTAGATGAATGGTGGCTCTATGGTAGATGAATGGCGGCTCTATGGTAGATGAATGGCGACTCTATGGAAGATGAATGGCGACTCTATGGTAGATGAATGATGGCTCTATGGTAGATGAATGGTGGCTCTATGGTAGATGAATGGTGGCTCTATGGTAGATGAATGGTGGCTCTATGGTAGATGAATGGTGGCTCTATGGTAGATGAATGGTGGCTCTATGGTAGGAGAATTGTGGCTCTATGGTAGATATGTATGGTGGCTCTATGGTAGATGAATGGTGGCTCTATGGTAGATGAATGGTGGCTCTATGGTAGATGAATGGTAGATGAGTGGTGGATGAATGGTAGATGAATGGTAGTTTCATGGTAGATGAAAAGTGGCCCTATGATAGATGAATGGTGGCTTTATGGTAGATGAATGGTGGCTCTATGGTAGATGAGTGGTGGATGAATGGTAGATGAATGGCAGCTCTATGGTAGATGAATGTTGGCTCTATGGTAGATGAATGGTGGCTCTATGGTAGATGAATGGTGGCTCTATGGTAGATGAATGGTGGCTCTATGGTAGATGAATGGTAGATGAGTGGTGGATGAATGGTAGATGAATGGTAGCTTCATGGTGGCTCTATGTTAGATGAATGGTGGCTCTATGGTAGTTGAATGATGGCTCTATGGTAGATGAATGGTAGATGAGTGGTGGATGAATGGTAGATGAATGGTAGCCCAATGGTAGATGAATGGTGGCTCTATGGTAGATGAATGGTGGCTCTATGGTAGATGAATGGTGGCTCTAAGGTAGATGAATGGTAGATGAGTGGTGGATGAATGGTAGATGAATGGTAGCCCTATGGTAGATGAATGGTGGCTCTATGGTTGATGAATGGTGGCTCTATGGTAGATGAATGGTGGCTCTATGGTAGATGAATGGTGGCTCTATGGTAGATGAATGGTAGATGAATGGTAGATGAGTGGTGGATGAATGGTGGTTCTATGGTAGATGAATGGCGGCTCTATGGTAGATGAATGGTGGCTCTATGGTAGATGAATGGTGGCTCTATGGTAGATGAATGGTGGCTCTATGGTAGATGAATGGTAGATGAGTGGTTGATGAATGGTAGATGAATGGTAGCCTTATGGTAGATGAATGGTGGCTCTATAGTAGATGAATGGTGGCTCTATGGTAAATGATTGGTGGCTCTATGGTAGATGAATGGTGGCTCTAAGGTAGTTGAATGGTAGATGAGTGGTGGATGAATGGTAGATGAATGATAGCCCTATGGTAGATGAATGGTGGCTCTATGGTTGATGAATGGTGGCTCTATGGTAGATGAATGGTGGCTCTATGGTAGATGAATGTTGGCTCTATGGTAGATGAATGGTGGCTCTATGGTAGATGAATGGTAGCGCTTTGGTAGATGAAAGGTGGCTCTATGATAGATGAATGGTGGCTCTATGGTAGATGAATGGTGGCTCTATGGTATATGAATGGTGGCTCTATGGTGGATGAATGGTAGATGAGTGGTGGATGAATGGTGGCTCTATGGTAGATGAATTGTGGCTCTATGGTAGATGAATGGTGGCTCTATGGTAGATGAATGGTGGCTCTATGGTAGATGAATAGTGGCTCTATGGTAGATGAATGGTGGCTCTATGGTAGGAGAATGGTGGCTCTATGGTAGATATGAATGGTGGGTCTATGTTAGATGAAAGGTAGCTCTATGGTAGATGAATGGTGGCTCTACGGTAGATGAATGGTGGCTCTATGGTAGATGAATGGTAGATGAGTGGTGGATGAATGGTAGATGAATGGTAGCCCTATGGTAGATGAATGATGGCTCTATGGTAGATGAATGGTGGCTCTAAGGTAGATGAATGGTAGCACTATGGTAGATGAATGGTGGCTCTATGGTAGATGAATGGTGGCTCTATGGTAGATGAATGGTGGCTCTATGGTATATGAATGGTAGATGAGTGGTGGATGAATGGTAGATGAATGGTAGCCCTATGGTAGATGAATGGTGGCTCTATGGTAGATGAATGGTGGCTCTATGGTAGATGAATGGTGGCTCTATGGTAGATGAATGGTGGCTCTATGGTAGATGAATGGTAGATGAGTGGTGGATGAATGGTGGCTCTATGGTAGATGAATGGTGGATAGTGGGTGAATGGTAGATGAATGGTAGATGAATGGTGGATAGTGGATGAATGGTAGATGAATGTTAGATGAATGGTAGCCCTATGGTAGATGAATGGTGGCTCTATGGTAGATGAATGGTGGCTCTATGGTAAATGAATAGTGGCTTTATGGTAGATGAATGGTGGCTCTATGGTAGATGAATGGTGGCTCTATGTTAGATGAATGGTGGCTCTAGGGTAGATGAATAGTAGATGAGTGGTGGATGAATGGTAGATGAATGGTAGCCCTATGGTAGATGAATGATGGCTCTATGGTAGATGAATGGTGGCTCTATGGTAGATGAATGGTGGCTCTATGGTAGATGAATGGTAGATGAGTGGTAGATGAATGGTGGCTCTATGGTAGATGAATGGTGGCTCTATGGTAGATGAATGGTAGATGAGTGGTTGATGAATGGTAGATGAACGGTAGCCTTATGGTAGATGAATGGTGGCTCTATAGTAGATGAATGGTGGCTCTATGGTAGATGATTGGTGGCTCTATGGTAGATGAATGGTGGCTCTATGGTAGATGAATGGTAGATGAGTGGTGGATGAATGGTGGTTCTATGGTAGATGAATGGCGGCTCTATGGTAGATGAATGGTGGCTCTATGGTAGATGAATGGTAGATGAGTGGTTGATGAATGGTAGATGAATGGTAGCCTTATGGTAGATGAATGGTGGCTCTATAGTAGATGAATGGTGGCTCTATGGTAGATGATTGGCGGCTCTATGGTAGATGAATGTTGGCTCTATGGTAGATGAATGGTAGATGAGTGGTGGATGAATGGTGGTTCTATGGTAGATGAATGGCGGCTCTATGGTAGATGAATGGTGGCTCTATGGTATATGAATGGTGGCTCTATGGTAGATGAATAGTGGCTCTATGGTAGATGAATGATAGATGAGTGGTTGATGAATGGTAGATGAATGGTAGCCTTATGGTAGATGAATGGTGGCTCTATAGTAGATGAATGGTGGCTCTATGGTAGATGAATGGTGGCTATATGGTAGATGAATGGTGGCTCTAAGGTAGATGAATGGTAGATGAGTGGTGGATGAATGGTAGATGAATGGTAGCCCTATGCTAGATGAATGGTGGCTCTATGGTTGATGAATGGTGGCTCTATGGTAGATGAATGGTGGCTCTATGGTAGATGAATGGTGGCTCTATGGTAGATGAATGGTAGATGAGTGGTGGATGAATGGTGGTTCTATGGTAGATGAATGGCGGCTCTATGGTAGATGAATGGTGGCTCTATGGTAGATGAATGGTGGCTCTATGGTAGATGAATGGTGGCTCTATGGTAGATGAATGGTAGATGAGTGGTTGATGAATGGTAGATGAATGGTAGCCTTATGGTAGATGAATGGTGGCTCTATAGTAGATGAATGGTGGCTCTATGGTAAATGATTGGTGGCTCTATGGTAGATGAATGGTGGCTCTAAGGTAGTTGAATGGTAGATGAGTGGTGGATGAATGGTAGGTGAATGATAGCCCTATGGTAGATGAATGGTGGCTCTATGGTTGATGAATGGTGGCTCTATGGTAGATGAATGGTGGCTCTATGGTAGATGAATGTTGGCTCTATGGTAGATGAATGGTGGCTCTATGGTAGATGAATGGTGGCTCTATGGTAGATAAATGGTGGCTCTGTGGTAGATGAATAGTGGATGAATGGTAGATGAATGGTAGCCCTATGGTAGCCTTATGGTAGATGAATGGTGGCTCTATGATAGATGAATGGTGGCTCTATGGTAGATGAATGGTGGCTCTATGGTAGATGAATGGCGGCTCTATGGTAGATGAATGACGACTCTATGGAAGATGAATGGCGACTCTATGGTAGATGAATGATGGCTCTATGGTAGATGAATGGTGGCTCTACGGTAGATGAATGGTGGCTCTATGGTAGATGAATGGTGGCTCTAGGGTAGATGAATAGTAGATGAGTGGTGGATGAATGGTAGATGAATGGTAGCCCTATGGTAGATGAATGATGGCTCTATGGTAGATGAATGGTGGCTCTATGGTAGATGAATGGTGGCTCTATGGTAGATGAATGGTAGATGAGTGGTAGATGAATGGTGGCTCTATGGTAGATGAATGGTGGCTCTATGGTAGATGAATGGTAGATGAGTGGTTGATGAATGGAAGATGAACGGTAGCCTTATGGTAGATGAATGGTGGCTCTATAGTAGATGAATGGTGGCTCTATGGTAGATGATTGGTGGCTCTATGGTAGATGAATGGTGGCTCTATGGTAGATGAATGGTAGATGAGTGGTGGATGAATGTTGGTTCTATGGTAGATGAATGGCGGCTCTATGGTAGATGAATGGTGGCTCTATGGTAGATGAATGGTAGATGAGTGGTTGATGAATGGTAGATGAATGGTAGCCTTATGGTAGATGAATGGTGGCTCTATAGTAGATGAATGGTGGCTCTATGGTAGATGATTGGCGGCTCTATGGTAGATGAATGTTGGCTCTATGGTAGATGAATGGTAGATGAGTGGTGGATGAATGGTGGTTCTATGGTAGATGAATGGCGGCTCTATGGTAGATGAATGGTGGCTCTATGGTATATGAATGGTGGCTCTATGGTAGATGAATAGTGGCTCTATGGTAGATGAATGATAGATGAGTGGTTGATGAATGGTAGATGAATGGTAGCCTTATGGTAGATGAATGGTGGCTCTATAGTAGATGAATGGTGGCTCTATGGTAGATGAATGGTGGCTCTATGGTAGATGAATGGTGGCTCTAAGGTAGATGAATGGTAGATGAGTGGTGGATGAATGGTAGATGAATGGTAGCCCTATGGTAGATGAATGGTGGCTCTATGGTTGATGAATGGTGGCTCTATGGTAGATGAATGGTGGCTCTATGGTAGATGAATGGTGGCTCTATGGTAGATGAATGGTAGATGAGTGGTGGATGAATGGTGGTTCTATGGTAGATGAATGGCGGCTCTATGGTAGATGAATGGTGGCTCTATGGTAGATGAATGGTGGCTCTATGGTAGATGAATGGTGGCTCTATGGTAGATGAATGGTAGATGAGTGGTTGATGAATGGTAGATGAATGGTAGCCTTATGGTAGATGAATGGTGGCTCTATAGTAGATGAATGGTGGCTCTATGGTAAATGATTGGTGGCTCTATGGTAGATGAATGGTGGCTCTAAGGTAGTTGAATGGTAGATGAGTGGTGGATGAATGGTAGGTGAATGATAGCCCTATGGTAGATGAATGGTGGCTCTATGGTTGATGAATGGTGGCTCTATGGTAGATGAATGGTGGCTCTATGGTAGATGAATGTTGGCTCTATGGTAGATGAATGGTGGCTCTATGGTAGATGAATGGTGGCTCTATGGTAGAAAAATGGTGGCTCTGTGGTAGATGAATAGTGGATGAATGGTAGATGAATGGTAGCCCTATGGTAGCCTTATGGTAGATGAATGGTGGCTCTATGGTAGATGAATGGTGGCTCTATGGTAGATAAATGGTGGCTCTATGGTAGATGAATGGCGGCTCTATGGTAGATGAATGGCGACTCTATGGAAGATGAATGGCGACTCTATGGTAGATGAATGATGGCTCTATGGTAGATGAATGGTGGCTCTACGGTAGATGAATGGTGGCTCTATGGTAGATGAATGGTGGCTCTATGGTAGATGAATGGTGGCTCTATGGTAGATGAATGGTGGCTCTATGGTAGGAGAATTGTGGCTCTATGGTAGATATGTATGGTGGCTCTATGGTAGATGAATGGTGGCTCTATGGTAGATGAATGGTGGCTCTATGGTAGATGAATGGTAGATGAGTGGTGGATGAATGGTAGATGAATGGTAGTTTCATGGTAGATGAAATGTGGCCCTATGATAGATGAATGGTGGCTTTATGGTAGATGAATGGTGGCTCTATGGTAGATGAGTGGTGGATGAATGGTAGATGAATGGCAGCTCTATGGTAGATGAATGTTGGCTCTATGGTAGATGAATGGTGGCTCTATGGTAGATGAATGGTGGCTCTATGGTAGATGAATGGTGGCTCTATGGTAGATGAATGGTAGATGAGTGGTGGATGAATGGTAGATGAATGGTAGCTTCATGGTGGCTCTATGTTAGATGAATGGTGGCTCTATGGTAGATGAATGGTGGCTCTATGGTAGATGAATGGTAGATGAGTGGTGGATGAATGGTAGATGAATGGTAGCCCAATGGTAGATGAATGGTGGCTCTATGGTAGATGAATGGTGGCTCTATGGTAGATGAATGGTGGCTCTATGGTAAATGAATGGTGGCTCTATGGTAGATGAATGGTGGCTCTATGGTAAATGAATGGTGGCTCTATAGTAGATGAATGGTAGATGAGTAGTGGATGAATGGTGGCTCTATGGTAGATAAATGGCGGCTCTATGGTAGATGAATGGTGGCTCTATGGTAAATGATTGGTGGCTCTATGGTAGATGAATGGTGGCTCTAAGGTAGTTGAATGGTAGATGAGTGGTGGATGAATGGTAGATGAATGATAGCCCTATGGTAGATGAATGGTGGCTCTATGGTTGATGAATGGTGGCTCTATGGTAGATGAATGGTGGCTCTATGGTAGATGAATGTTGGCTCTATGGTAGATGAATGGTGGCTCTATGGTATATGAATGGTGGCTCTATGGTGGATGAATGGTAGATGAGTGGTGGATGAATGGTGGCTCTATGGTAGATAAATGGTGGCTCTATGGTAGATAAATGGCGGCTCTATGGTAGATGAATGGTGGCTCTATGGTAAATGATTGGTGGCTCTATGGTAGATGAATGGTGGCTCTAAGGTAGTTGAATGGTAGATGAGTGGTGGATGAATGGTAGATGAATGATAGCCCTATGGTAGATGAATGGTGGCTCTATGGTTGATGAATGGTGGCTCTATGGTAGATGAATGGTGGCTCTATGGTAGATGAATGTTGGCTCTATGGTAGATGAAAGGTGGCTCTATGATAGATGAATGGTGGCTCTATGGTAGATGAATGGTGGCTCTATGGTATATGAATGGTGGCTCTATGGTGGATGAATGGTAGATGAGTGGTGGATGAATGGTGGCTCTATGGTAGATGAATTGTGGCTCTATGGTAGATGAATGGTGGCTCTATGGTAGATGAATGGTGGCTCTATGGTAGATGAATGGTGGCTCTATGGTAGATGAATGGTGGCTCTATGGTAGGAGAATGGTGGCTCTATGGTAGATATGAATGGTGGGTCTATGTTAGATGAAAGGTAGCTCTATGGTAGATGAATGGTGGCTCTACGGTAGATGAATGGTGGCTCTATGGTAGATGAATGGTGGCTCTATGGTAGATGAATGGTGGCTCTATGGTAGATGAATGATGGCTCTATGGTAGATGAATGGTGGCTCTATGGTAGATGAATGGTGGCTCTATGGTAGATGAATGGTGGCTCTATGGTAGATGAATGGTGGCTCTATGGTAGACGAATGGTGGCTCTATGGTAGGAGAATTGTGGCTCTATGGTAGATATGTATGGTGGCTCTATGGTAGATGAATGGTGGCTCTATGGTAGATGAATGGTGGCTCTATGGTAGATGAATGGTAGATGAGTGGTGGATGAATGGTAGATGAATGGTAGTTTCATGGTAGATGAAATGTGGCCCTATGATAGATGAATGGTGGCTTTATGGTAGATGAATGGTGGCTCTATGGTAGATGAGTGGTGGATGAATGGTAGATGAATGGCAGCTCTATGGTAGATGAATGTTGGCTCTATGGTAGATGAATGGTGGCTCTATGGTAGATGAATGGTGGCTCTAAGGTAGGTGAATGGTGGCTCTATGGTAGATGAATGGTAGATGAGTGGTGGATGAATGGTAGATGAATGGTAGCTTCATGGTGGCTCTATGTTAGATGAATGGTGGCTCTATGGTAGATGAATGATGGCTCTATGGTAGATGAATGGTAGATGAGTGGTGGATGAATGGTAGATGAATGGTAGCCCAATGGTAGATGAATGGTGGCTCTATGGTAGATGAATGGTGGCTCTATGGTAGATGAATGGTGGCTCTAAGGTAGATGAATGGTAGATGAGTGGTGGATGAATGGTAGATGAATGGTAGCCCTATGGTAGATGAATGGTGGCTCTATGGTTGATGAATGGTGGCTCTATGGTAGATGAATGGTGGCTCTATGGTAGATGAATGGTGGCTCTATGGTAGATGAATGGTAGATGAGTGGTGGATGAATGGTGGTTCTATGGTAGATGAATGGCGGCTCTATGGTAGATGAATGGTGGCTCTATGGTAGATGAATGGTGGCTCTATGGTAGATGAATGGTGGCTCTATGGTAGATGAATGGTAGATGAGTGGTTGATGAATGGTAGATGAATGGTAGCCTTATGGTAGATGAATGGTGGCTCTATAGTAGATGAATGGTGGCTCTATGGTAGATGAATGGTGGCTCTATGGTAGATGAATGGTGGCTCTAAGGTAGATGAATGGTAGATGAGTGGTGGATGAATGGTAGATGAATGGTAGCCCTATGGTAGATGAATGGTGGCTCTATGGTTGATGAATGGTGGCTCTATGGTAGATGAATGGTGGCTCTATGGTAGATGAATGGTGGCTCTATGGTAGATGAATGGTAGATGAGTGGTGGATGAATGGTGGTTCTATGGTAGATGAATGGCGGCTCTATGGTAGATGAATGGTGGCTCTATGGTAGATGAATGGTGGCTCTATGGTAGATGAATGGTGGCTCTATGGTAGATGAATGGTAGATGAGTGGTTGATGAATGGTAGATGAATGGTAGCCTTATGGTAGATGAATGGTGGCTCTATAGTAGATGAATGGTGGCTCTATGGTAAATGATTGGTGGCTCAATGGTAGATGAATGGTGGCTCTAAGGTAGTTGAATGGTAGATGAGTGGTGGATGAATGGTAGGTGAATGATAGCCCTATGGTAGATGAATGGTGGCTCTATGGTTGATGAATGGTGGCTCTATGGTAGATGAATGGTGGCTCTATGGTAGATGAATGTTGGCTCTATGGTAGATGAATGGTGGCTCTATGGTAGATGAAAGGTGGCTCTATGATAGATGAATGGTGGCTCTATGGTAGATGAATGGTGGCTCTATGGTATATGAATGGTGGCTCTATGGTGGATGAATGGTAGATGAGTGGTGGATGAATGGTGGCTCTATGGTAGATGAATTGTGGCTCTATGGTAGATGAATGGTGGCTCTATGGTAGATGAATGGTGGCTCTATGGTAGATGAATGGTGGCTCTATGGTAGATGAATGGTGGCTCTATGGTAGGAGAATGGTGGCTCTATGGTAGATATGAATGGTGGGTCTATGTTAGATGAAAGGTAGCTCTATGGTAGATGAATGGTGGCTCTACGGTAGATGAATGGTGGCTCTATGGTAGATGAATGGTGGCTCTATGGTAGATGAATGGTGGCTCTATGGTAGATGAATGATGGCTCTATGGTAGATGAATGGTGGCTCTATGGTAGATGAATGGTGGCTCTATGGTAGATGAATGGTGGCTCTATGGTAGATGAATGGTGGCTCTATGGTAGATGAATGGTGGCTCTATGGTAGGAGAATTGTGGCTCTATGGTAGATATGTATGGTGGCTCTATGGTAGATGAATGGTGGCTCTATGGTAGATGAATGGTGGCTCTATGGTAGATGAATGGTAGATGAGTGGTGGATGAATGGTAGATGAATGGTAGTTTCATGGTAGATGAAATGTGGCCCTATGATAGATGAATGTTGGCTTTATGGTAGATGAATGGTGGCTCTATGGTAGATGAGTGGTGGATGAATGGTAGATGAATGGCAGCTCTATGGTAGATGAATGTTGGCTCTATGGTAGATGAATGGTGGCTCTATGGTAGATGAATGGTGGCTCTATGGTAGGTGAATGGTGGCTCTATGGTAGATGAATGGTAGATGAGTGGTGGATGAATGGTAGATGAATGGTAGCTTCATGGTGGCTCTATGTTAGATGAATGGTGGCTCTATGGTAGATGAATGATGGCTCTATGGTAGATGAATGGTAGATGAGTGGTGGATGAATGGTAGATGAATGGTAGCCCAATGGTAGATGAATGGTGGCTCTATGGTAGATGAATGGTGGCTCTATGGTAGATGAATGGTGGCTCTAAGGTAGATGAATGGTAGATGAGTGGTGGATGAATGGTAGATGAATGGTAGCCCTATGGTAGATGAATGGTGGCTCTATGGTTGATGAATGGTGGCTCTATGGTAGATGAATGGTGGCTCTATGGTAGATGAATGGTGGCTCTATGGTAGATGAATGGTAGATGAGTGGTGGATGAATGGTGGTTCTATGGTAGATGAATGGCGGCTCTATGGTAGATGAATGGTGGCTCTATGGTAGATGAATGGTGGCTCTATGGTAGATGAATGGTGGCTCTATGGTAGATGAATGGTAGATGAGTGGTTGATGAATGGTAGATGAATGGTAGCCTTATGGTAGATGAATGGTGGCTCTATAGTAGATGAATGGTGGCTCTATGGTAGATGAATGGTGGCTCTATGGTAGATGAATGGTGGCTCTAAGGTAGATGAATGGTAGATGAGTGGTGGATGAATGGTAGATGAATGGTAGCCCTATGGTAGATGAATGGTGGCTCTATGGTTGATGAATTGTGGCTCTATGGTAGATGAATGGTGGCTCTATGGTAGATGAATGGTAGCTCTATGGTAGATGAATGGTAGATGAGTGGTGGATGAATGGTGGTTCTATGGTAGATGAATGGCGGCTCTATGGTAGATGAATGGTGGCTCTATGGTAGATGAATGGTGGCTCTATGGTAGATGAATGGTGGCTCTATGGTAGATGAATGGTAGATGAGTGGTTGATGAATGGTAGATGAATGGTAGCCTTATGGTAGATGAATGGTGGCTCTATAGTAGATGAATGGTGGCTCTATGGTAAATGATTGGTGGCTCAATGGTAGATGAATGGTGGCTCTAAGGTAGTTGAATGGTAGATGAGTGGTGGATGAATGGTAGGTGAATGATAGCCCTATGGTAGATGAATGGTGGCTCTATGGTTGATGAATGGTGGCTCTATGGTAGATGAATGGTGGCTCTATGGTAGATGAATGTTGGCTCTATGGTAGATGAATGGTGGCTCTATGGTAGATGAATGGTGGCTCTATGGTAGATAAATGGTGGCTCTGTGGTAGATGAATAGTGGATGAATGGTAGATGAATGGTAGCCCTATGGTAGCCTTATGGTAGATGAATGGTGGCTCTATGGTAGATGAATGGTGGCTCTATGGTAGATGAATGGTGGCTCTATGGTAGATGAATGGCGGCTCTATGGTAGATGAATGGCGACTCTATGGAAGATGAATGGCGACTCTATGGTAGATGAATGATGGCTCTATGGTAGATGAATGGTGGCTCTACGGTAGATGAATGGTGGCTCTATGGTAGATGAATGGTGGCTCTAGGGTAGATGAATAGTAGATGAGTGGTGGATGAATGGTAGATGAATGGTAGCCCTATGGTAGATGAATGATGGCTCTATGGTAGATGAATGGTGGCTCTATGGTAGATGAATGGTGGCTCTATGGTAGATGAATGGTAGATGAGTGGTAGATGAATGGTGGCTCTATGGTAGATGAATGGTGGCTCTATGGTAGATGAATGGTAGATGAGTGGTTGATGAATGGTAGATGAACGGTAGCCTTATGGTAGATGAATGGTGGCTCTATAGTAGATGAATGGTGGCTCTATGGTAGATGATTGGTGGCTCTATGGTAGATGAATGGTGGCTCTATGGTAGATGAATGGTAGATGAGTGGTGGATGAATGGTGGTTCTATGGTAGATGAATGGCGGCTCTATGGTAGATGAATGGTGGCTCTATGGTAGATGAATGGTAGATGAGTGGTTGATGAATGGTAGATGAATGGTAGCCTTATGGTAGATGAATGGTGGCTCTATAGTAGATGAATGGTGGCTCTATGGTAGATGATTGGCGGCTCTATGGTAGATGAATGTTGGCTCTATGGTAGATGAATGGTAGATGAGTGGTGGATGAATGGTGGTTCTATGGTAGATGAATGGCGGCTCTATGGTAGATGAATGGTGGCTCTATGGTATATGAATGGTGGCTCTATGGTAGATGAATAGTGGCTCTATGGTAGATGAATGATAGATGAGTGGTTGATGAATGGTAGATGAATGGTAGCCTTATGGTAGATGAATGGTGGCTCTATAGTAGATGAATGGTGGCTCTATGGTAGATGAATGGTGGCTCTATGGTAGATGAATGGTGGCTCTAAGGTAGATGAATGGTAGATGAGTGGTGGATGAATGGTAGATGAATGGTAGCCCTATGGTAGATGAATGGTGGCTCTATGGTTGATGAATGGTGGCTCTATGGTAGATGAATGGTGGCTCTATGGTAGATGAATGGTGGCTCTATGGTAGATGAATGGTAGATGAGTGGTGGATGAATGGTGGTTCTATGGTAGATGAATGGCGGCTCTATGGTAGATGAATGGTGGATCTATGGTAGATGAATGGTGGCTCTATGGTAGATGAATGGTGGCTCTATGGTAGGTGAATGGTAGATGAGTGGTTGATGAATGGTAGATGAATGGTAGCCTTATGGTAGATGAATGGTAGATGAGTGGTGGATGAATGGTGGTTCTATGGTAGATGAATGGCGGCTCTATGGTAGATAAATGGTGGCTCTGTGGTAGATGAATGGTAGATGAGTGGTGGATGAATGGTAGATGAATGGTAGCCCAATGGTAGATGAATGGTGGCTCTATGGTAGATGAATGGTGGCTCTATGGTAGATGAATGGTGGCTCTATGGTAAATGAATGGTGGCTCTATGGTAGATGAATGGTGGCTCTATGGTAAATGAATGGTGGCTCTATAGTAGATGAATGGTAGATGAGTAGTGGATGAATGGTGGCTCTATGGTAGATAAATGGCGGCTCTATGGTAGATGAATGGTGGCTCTATGGTAAATGATTGGTGGCTCTATGGTAGATGAATGGTGGCTCTAAGGTAGTTGAATGGTAGATGAGTGGTGGATGAATGGTAGATGAATGATAGCCCTATGGTAGATGAATGGTGGCTCTATGGTTGATGAATGGTGGCTCTATGGTAGATGAATGGTGGCTCTATGGTAGATGAATGTTGGCTCTATGGTAGATGAATGGTGGCTCTATGGTAGATGAATGGTAGCGCTTTGGTAGATGAAAGGTGGCTCTATGATAGATGAATGGTGGCTCTATGGTAGATGAATGGTGGCTCTATGGTATATGAATGGTGGCTCTATGGTGGATGAATGGTAGATGAGTGGTGGATGAATGGTGGCTCTATGGTAGATGAATTGTGGCTCTATGGTAGATGAATGGTGGCTCTATGGTAGATGAATGGTGGCTCTATGGTAGATGAATGGTGGCTCTATGGTAGATGAATGGTGGCTCTATGGTAGGAGAATGGTGGCTCTATGGTAGATATGAATGGTGGGTCTATGTTAGATGAAAGGTAGCTCTATGTTAGATGAATGGTGGCTCTACGGTAGATGAATGGTGGCTCTATGGTAGATGAATGGTGGCTCTATGGTAGATGAATGGTGGCTCTATGGTAGATGAATGATGGCTCTATGGTAGATGAATGGTGGCTCTATGGTAGATGAATGGTGGCTCTATGGTAGATGAATGGTGGCTCTATGGTAGATGAATGGTGGCTCTATGGTAGATGAATGGTGGCTCTATGGTAGGAGAATTGTGGCTCTATGGTAGATATGTATGGTGGCTCTATGGTAGATGAATGGTGGCTCTATGGTAGATGAATGGTGGCTCTATGGTAGATGAATGGTAGATGAGTGGTGGATGAATGGTAGATGAATGGTAGTTTCATGGTAGATGAAATGTGGCCCTATGATAGATGAATGGTGGCTTTATGGTAGATGAATGGTGGCTCTATGGTAGATGAGTGGTGGATGAATGGTAGATGAATGGCAGCTCTATGGTAGATGAATGTTGGCTCTATGGTAGATGAATGGTGGCTCTATGGTAGATGAATGGTGGCTCTATGGTAGGTGAATGGTGGCTCTATGGTAGATGAATGGTAGATGAGTGGTGGATGAATGGTAGATGAATGGTAGCTTCATGGTGGCTCTATGTTAGATGAATGGTGGCTCTATGGTAGATGAATGATGGCTCTATGGTAGATGAATGGTAGATGAGTGGTGGATGAATGGTAGATGAATGGTAGCCCAATGGTAGATGAATGGTGGCTCTATGGTAGATGAATGGTGGCTCTATGGTAGATGAATGGTGGCTCTAAGGTAGATGAATGGTAGATGAGTGGTGGATGAATGGTAGATGAATGGTAGCCCTATGGTAGATGAATGGTGGCTCTATGGTTGATGAATGGTGGCTCTATGGTAGATGAATGGTGGCTCTATGGTAGATGAATGGTGGCTCTATGGTAGATGAATGGTAGATGAGTGGTGGATGAATGGTGGTTCTATGGTAGATGAATGGCGGCTCTATGGTAGATGAATGGTGGCTCTATGGTAGATGAATGGTGGCTCTATGGTAGATGAATGGTGGCTCTATGGTAGATGAATGGTGGCTCTATGGTAGGAGAATGGTGGCTCTATGGTAGATGAATGGTGGCTCTATGGTAGATAAATGGTGGCTCTGTGGTAGATGAATAGTGGATGAATGGTAGATGAATGGTAGCCCTATGGTAGCCTTATGGTAGATGAATGGTGGCTCTATGGTAGATGAATGGTGGCTCTATGGTAGATGAATGGTGGCTCTATGGTAGATGAATGGCGGCTCTATGGTAGATGAATGGCGACTCTATGGAAGATGAATGGCGACTCTATGGTAGATGAATGATGGCTCTATGGTAGATCAATGGTGGCTCTACAGTAGATGAATGGTGGCTCTATGGTAGATGAATGGTGGCTCTATGGTAGATGAATGGTGGCTCTATGGTAGATGAATGGTGGCTCTATGGTAGGAGAATTGTGGCTCTATGGTAGATATGTATGGTGGCTCTATGGTAGATGAATGGTGGCTCTATGGTAGATGAATGGTGGCTCTATGGTAGATGAATGGTAGATGAGTGGTGGATGAATGGTAGATGAATGGTAGTTTCATGGTAGATGAAATGTGGCCCTATGATAGATGAATGGTGGCTTTATGGTAGATGAATGGTGGCTCTATGGTAGATGAGTGGTGGATGAATGGTAGATGAATGGCAGCTCTATGGTAGATGAATGTTGGCTCTATGGTAGATGAATGGTGGCTCTATGGTAGATGAATGGTGGCTCTATGGTAGATGAATGGTGGCTCTATGGTAGATGAATGGTAGATGAGTGGTGGATGAATGGTAGATGAATGGTAGCTTCATGGTGGCTCTATGTTAGATGAATGGTGGCTCTATGGTAGATGAATGGTGGCTCTATGGTAGATGAATGATAGATGAGTGGTGGATGAATGGTAGATGAATGGTAGCCCAATGGTAGATGAATGGTGGCTCTATGGTAGATGAATGGTGGCTCTATGGTAGATGAATGGTGGCTCTATGGTAAATAAATGGTGGCTCTATGGTAGATGAATGGTGGCTCTATGGTAAATGAATGGTGGCTCTATAGTAGATGAATGGTAGATGAGTAGTGGATGAATGGTGGCTCTATGGTAGATAAATGGCGGCTCAATGGTAGATGAATGGTGGCTCTATGGTAAATGATTGGTGGCTCTATGGTAGATGAATGGTGGCTCTAAGGTAGTTGAATGGTAGATGAGTGGTGGATGAATGGTAGATGAATGATAGCCCTATGGTAGATGAATGGTGGCTCTATGGTTGATGAATGGTGGCTCTATGGTAGATGAATGGTGGCTCTATGGTAGATGAATGTTGGCTCTATGGTAGATGAATGGTGGCTCTATGGTAGATGAATGGTAGCGCTTTGGTAGATGAAAGGTGGCTCTATGATAGATGAATGGTGGCTCTATGGTAGATGAATGGTGGCTCTATGGTATATGAATGGTGGCTCTATGGTGGATGAATGGTAGATGAGTGGTGGATGAATGGTGGCTCTATGGTAGATGAATTGTGGCTCTATGGTAGATGAATGGTGGCTCTATGGTAGATGAATGGTGGCTCTATGGTAGATGAATGGTGGCTCTATGGTAGATGAATGGTGGCTCTATGGTAGGAGAATGGTGGCTCTATGGTAGATATGAATGGTGGGTCTATGTTAGATGAAAGGTAGCTCTATGTTAGATGAATGGTGGCTCTACGGTAGATGAATGGTGGCTCTATGGTAGATGAATGGTGGCTCTATGGTAGATGAATGGTGGCTCTATGGTAGATGAATGATGGCTCTATGGTAGATGAATGGTGGCTCTATGGTAGATGAATGGTGGCTCTATGGTAGATGAATGGTGGCTCTATGGTAGATGAATGGTGGCTCTATGGTAGATGAATGGTGGCTCTATGGTAGGAGAATTGTGGCTCTATGGTAGATATGTATGGTGGCTCTATGGTAGATGAATGGTGGCTCTATGGTAGATGAATGGTGGCTCTATGGTAGATGAATGGTAGATGAGTGGTGGATGAATGGTAGATGAATGGTAGTTTCATGGTAGATGAAATGTGGCCCTATGATAGATGAATGGTGGCTTTATGGTAGATGAATGGTGGCTCTATGGTAGATGAGTGGTGGATGAATGGTAGATGAATGGCAGCTCTATGGTAGATGAATGTTGGCTCTATGGTAGATGAATGGTGGCTCTATGGTAGATGAATGGTGGCTCTATGGTAGGTGAATGGTGGCTCTATGGTAGATGAATGGTAGATGAGTGGTGGATGAATGGTAGATGAATGGTAGCTTCATGGTGGCTCTATGTTAGATGAATGGTGGCTCTATGGTAGATGAATGATGGCTCTATGGTAGATGAATGGTAGATGAGTGGTGGATGAATGGTAGATGAATGGTAGCCCAATGGTAGATGAATGGTGGCTCTATGGTAGATGAATGGTGGCTCTATGGTAGATGAATGGTGGCTCTATGGTAGATGAATGGTGGCTCTAGGGTAGATGAATAGTAGATGAGTGGTGGATGAATGGTAGATGAATGGTAGCCCTATGGTAGATGAATGATGGCTCTATGGTAGATGAATGGTGGCTCTATGGTAGATGAATGGTGGCTCTATGGTAGATGAATGGTAGATGAGTGGTAGATGAATGGTGGCTCTATGGTAGATGAATGGTGGCTCTATGGTAGATGAATGGTAGATGAGTGGTTGATGAATGGTAGATGAACGGTAGCCTTATGGTAGATGAATGGTGGCTCTATAGTAGATGAATGGTGGCTCTATGGTAGATGATTGGTGGCTCTATGGTAGATGAATGGTGGCTCTATGGTAGATGAATGGTAGATGAGTGGTGGATGAATGGTGGTTCTATGGTAGATGAATGGCGGCTCTATGGTAGATGAATGGTGGCTCTATGGTAGATGAATGGTAGATGAGTGGTTGATGAATGGTAGATGAATGGTAGCCTTATGGTAGATGAATGGTGGCTCTATAGTAGATGAATGGTGGCTCTATGGTAGATGATTGGCGGCTCTATGGTAGATGAATGTTGGCTCTATGGTAGATGAATGGTAGATGAGTGGTGGATGAATGGTGGTTCTATGGTAGATGAATGGCGGCTCTATGGTAGATGAATGGTGGCTCTATGGTATATGAATGGTGGCTCTATGGTAGATGAATAGTGGCTCTATGGTAGATGAATGATAGATGAGTGGTTGATGAATGGTAGATGAATGGTAGCCTTATGGTAGATGAATGG
Source organism: Strongylocentrotus droebachiensis (assembly GCA_035222895.1). NCBI lineage: Eukaryota > Metazoa > Echinodermata > Echinoidea > Camarodonta > Strongylocentrotidae > Strongylocentrotus > Strongylocentrotus droebachiensis. The sequence continues at coordinate 44,829 of JAVYIG010008763.1, read as the reverse complement.
TGGCTCTATAGTAGATGAATGGTGGCTCTATGGTAGATGAATGGTGGCTCTATGGTAGATGAATGGTGGCTCTAAGGTAGATGAATGGTAGATGAGTGGTGGATGAATGGTAGATGAATGGTAGCCCTATGGTAGATGAATGGTGGCTCTATGGTTGATGAATGGTGGCTCTATGGTAGATGAATGGTGGCTCTATGGTAGATGAATGGTGGCTCTATGGTAGATGAATGGTAGATGAGTGGTGGATGAATGGTGGTTCTATGGTAGATGAATGGCGGCTCTATGGTAGATGAATGGTGGATCTATGGTAGATGAATGGTGGCTCTATGGTAGATGAATGGTGGCTCTATGGTAGGTGAATGGTAGATGAGTGGTTGATGAATGGTAGATGAATGGTAGCCTTATGGTAGATGAATGGTAGATGAGTGGTGGATGAATGGTGGTTCTATGGTAGATGAATGGCGGCTCTATGGTAGATAAATGGTGGCTCTGTGGTAGATGAATGGTAGATGAGTGGTGGATGAATGGTAGATGAATGGTAGCCCAATGGTAGATGAATGGTGGCTCTATGGTAGATGAATGGTGGCTCTATGGTAGATGAATGGTGGCTCTATGGTAAATGAATGGTGGCTCTATGGTAGATGAATGGTGGCTCTATGGTAAATGAATGGTGGCTCTATAGTAGATGAATGGTAGATGAGTAGTGGATGAATGGTGGCTCTATGGTAGATAAATGGCGGCTCTATGGTAGATGAATGGTGGCTCTATGGTAAATGATTGGTGGCTCTATGGTAGATGAATGGTGGCTCTAAGGTAGTTGAATGGTAGATGAGTGGTGGATGAATGGTAGATGAATGATAGCCCTATGGTAGATGAATGGTGGCTCTATGGTTGATGAATGGTGGCTCTATGGTAGATGAATGGTGGCTCTATGGTAGATGAATGTTGGCTCTATGGTAGATGAATGGTGGCTCTATGGTAGATGAATGGTAGCGCTTTGGTAGATGAAAGGTGGCTCTATGATAGATGAATGGTGGCTCTATGGTAGATGAATGGTGGCTCTATGGTATATGAATGGTGGCTCTATGGTGGATGAATGGTAGATGAGTGGTGGATGAATGGTGGCTCTATGGTAGATGAATTGTGGCTCTATGGTAGATGAATGGTGGCTCTATGGTAGATGAATGGTGGCTCTATGGTAGATGAATGGTGGCTCTATGGTAGATGAATGGTGGCTCTATGGTAGGAGAATGGTGGCTCTATGGTAGATATGAATGGTGGGTCTATGTTAGATGAAAGGTAGCTCTATGTTAGATGAATGGTGGCTCTACGGTAGATGAATGGTGGCTCTATGGTAGATGAATGGTGGCTCTATGGTAGATGAATGGTGGCTCTATGGTAGATGAATGATGGCTCTATGGTAGATGAATGGTGGCTCTATGGTAGATGAATGGTGGCTCTATGGTAGATGAATGGTGGCTCTATGGTAGATGAATGGTGGCTCTATGGTAGATGAATGGTGGCTCTATGGTAGGAGAATTGTGGCTCTATGGTAGATATGTATGGTGGCTCTATGGTAGATGAATGGTGGCTCTATGGTAGATGAATGGTGGCTCTATGGTAGATGAATGGTAGATGAGTGGTGGATGAATGGTAGATGAATGGTAGTTTCATGGTAGATGAAATGTGGCCCTATGATAGATGAATGGTGGCTTTATGGTAGATGAATGGTGGCTCTATGGTAGATGAGTGGTGGATGAATGGTAGATGAATGGCAGCTCTATGGTAGATGAATGTTGGCTCTATGGTAGATGAATGGTGGCTCTATGGTAGATGAATGGTGGCTCTATGGTAGGTGAATGGTGGCTCTATGGTAGATGAATGGTAGATGAGTGGTGGATGAATGGTAGATGAATGGTAGCTTCATGGTGGCTCTATGTTAGATGAATGGTGGCTCTATGGTAGATGAATGATGGCTCTATGGTAGATGAATGGTAGATGAGTGGTGGATGAATGGTAGATGAATGGTAGCCCAATGGTAGATGAATGGTGGCTCTATGGTAGATGAATGGTGGCTCTATGGTAGATGAATGGTGGCTCTAAGGTAGATGAATGGTAGATGAGTGGTGGATGAATGGTAGATGAATGGTAGCCCTATGGTAGATGAATGGTGGCTCTATGGTTGATGAATGGTGGCTCTATGGTAGATGAATGGTGGCTCTATGGTAGATGAATGGTGGCTCTATGGTAGATGAATGGTAGATGAGTGGTGGATGAATGGTGGTTCTATGGTAGATGAATGGCGGCTCTATGGTAGATGAATGGTGGCTCTATGGTAGATGAATGGTGGCTCTATGGTAGATGAATGGTGGCTCTATGGTAGATGAATGGTGGCTCTATGGTAGGAGAATGGTGGCTCTATGGTAGATGAATGGTGGCTCTATGGTAGATAAATGGTGGCTCTGTGGTAGATGAATAGTGGATGAATGGTAGATGAATGGTAGCCCTATGGTAGCCTTATGGTAGATGAATGGTGGCTCTATGGTAGATGAATGGTGGCTCTATGGTAGATGAATGGTGGCTCTATGGTAGATGAATGGCGGCTCTATGGTAGATGAATGGCGACTCTATGGAAGATGAATGGCGACTCTATGGTAGATGAATGATGGCTCTATGGTAGATCAATGGTGGCTCTACAGTAGATGAATGGTGGCTCTATGGTAGATGAATGGTGGCTCTATGGTAGATGAATGGTGGCTCTATGGTAGATGAATGGTGGCTCTATGGTAGGAGAATTGTGGCTCTATGGTAGATATGTATGGTGGCTCTATGGTAGATGAATGGTGGCTCTATGGTAGATGAATGGTGGCTCTATGGTAGATGAATGGTAGATGAGTGGTGGATGAATGGTAGATGAATGGTAGTTTCATGGTAGATGAAATGTGGCCCTATGATAGATGAATGGTGGCTTTATGGTAGATGAATGGTGGCTCTATGGTAGATGAGTGGTGGATGAATGGTAGATGAATGGCAGCTCTATGGTAGATGAATGTTGGCTCTATGGTAGATGAATGGTGGCTCTATGGTAGATGAATGGTGGCTCTATGGTAGATGAATGGTGGCTCTATGGTAGATGAATGGTAGATGAGTGGTGGATGAATGGTAGATGAATGGTAGCTTCATGGTGGCTCTATGTTAGATGAATGGTGGCTCTATGGTAGATGAATGGTGGCTCTATGGTAGATGAATGATAGATGAGTGGTGGATGAATGGTAGATGAATGGTAGCCCAATGGTAGATGAATGGTGGCTCTATGGTAGATGAATGGTGGCTCTATGGTAGATGAATGGTGGCTCTATGGTAAATAAATGGTGGCTCTATGGTAGATGAATGGTGGCTCTATGGTAAATGAATGGTGGCTCTATAGTAGATGAATGGTAGATGAGTAGTGGATGAATGGTGGCTCTATGGTAGATAAATGGCGGCTCAATGGTAGATGAATGGTGGCTCTATGGTAAATGATTGGTGGCTCTATGGTAGATGAATGGTGGCTCTAAGGTAGTTGAATGGTAGATGAGTGGTGGATGAATGGTAGATGAATGATAGCCCTATGGTAGATGAATGGTGGCTCTATGGTTGATGAATGGTGGCTCTATGGTAGATGAATGGTGGCTCTATGGTAGATGAATGTTGGCTCTATGGTAGATGAATGGTGGCTCTATGGTAGATGAATGGTAGCGCTTTGGTAGATGAAAGGTGGCTCTATGATAGATGAATGGTGGCTCTATGGTAGATGAATGGTGGCTCTATGGTATATGAATGGTGGCTCTATGGTGGATGAATGGTAGATGAGTGGTGGATGAATGGTGGCTCTATGGTAGATGAATTGTGGCTCTATGGTAGATGAATGGTGGCTCTATGGTAGATGAATGGTGGCTCTATGGTAGATGAATGGTGGCTCTATGGTAGATGAATGGTGGCTCTATGGTAGGAGAATGGTGGCTCTATGGTAGATATGAATGGTGGGTCTATGTTAGATGAAAGGTAGCTCTATGTTAGATGAATGGTGGCTCTACGGTAGATGAATGGTGGCTCTATGGTAGATGAATGGTGGCTCTATGGTAGATGAATGGTGGCTCTATGGTAGATGAATGATGGCTCTATGGTAGATGAATGGTGGCTCTATGGTAGATGAATGGTGGCTCTATGGTAGATGAATGGTGGCTCTATGGTAGATGAATGGTGGCTCTATGGTAGATGAATGGTGGCTCTATGGTAGGAGAATTGTGGCTCTATGGTAGATATGTATGGTGGCTCTATGGTAGATGAATGGTGGCTCTATGGTAGATGAATGGTGGCTCTATGGTAGATGAATGGTAGATGAGTGGTGGATGAATGGTAGATGAATGGTAGTTTCATGGTAGATGAAATGTGGCCCTATGATAGATGAATGGTGGCTTTATGGTAGATGAATGGTGGCTCTATGGTAGATGAGTGGTGGATGAATGGTAGATGAATGGCAGCTCTATGGTAGATGAATGTTGGCTCTATGGTAGATGAATGGTGGCTCTATGGTAGATGAATGGTGGCTCTATGGTAGGTGAATGGTGGCTCTATGGTAGATGAATGGTAGATGAGTGGTGGATGAATGGTAGATGAATGGTAGCTTCATGGTGGCTCTATGTTAGATGAATGGTGGCTCTATGGTAGATGAATGATGGCTCTATGGTAGATGAATGGTAGATGAGTGGTGGATGAATGGTAGATGAATGGTAGCCCAATGGTAGATGAATGGTGGCTCTATGGTAGATGAATGGTGGCTCTATGGTAGATGAATGGTGGCTCTAAGGTAGATGAATGGTAGATGAGTGGTGGATGAATGGTAGATGAATGGTAGCCCTATGGTAGATGAATGGTGGCTCTATGGTTGATGAATGGTGGCTCTATGGTAGATGAATGGTGGCTCTATGGTAGATGAATGGTGGCTCTATGGTAGATGAATGGTAGATGAGTGGTGGATGAATGGTGGTTCTATGGTAGATGAATGGCGGCTCTATGGTAGATGAATGGTGGCTCTATGGTAGATGAATGGTGGCTCTATGGTAGATGAATGGTGGCTCTATGGTAGATGAATGGTAGATGAGTGGTTGATGAATGGTAGATGAATGGTAGCCTTATGGTAGATGAATGGTGGCTCTATAGTAGATGAATGGTGGCTCTATGGTAAATGATTGGTGGCTCTATGGTAAATGAATGGTGGCTCTAAGGTAGTTGAATGGTAGATGAGTGGTGGATGAATGGTAGATGAATGATAGCCCTATGGTAGATGAATGGTGGCTCTATGGTTGATGAATGGTGGCTCTATGGTAGATGAATGGTGGCTCTATGGTAGATGAATGTTGGCTCTATGGTAGATGAATGGTGGCTCTATGGTAGATGAATGGTAGCGCTTTGGTAGATGAAAGGTGGCTCTATGATAGATGAATGGTGGCTCTATGGTAGATGAATGGTGGCTCTATGGTATATGAATGGTGGCTCTATGGTGGATGAATGGTAGATGAGTGGTGGATGAATGGTGGCTCTATGGTAGATGAATTGTGGCTCTATGGTAGATGAATGGTGGCTCTATGGTAGATGAATGGTGGCTCTATGGTAGATGAATAGTGGCTCTATGGTAGATGAATGGTGGCTCTATGGTAGGAGAATGGTGGCTCTATGGTAGATATGAATGGTGGGTCTATGTTAGATGAAAGGTAGCTCTATGGTAGATGAATGGTGGCTCTACGGTAGATGAATGGTGGCTCTATGGTAGATGAATGGTAGATGAGTGGTGGATGAATGGTAGATGAATGATAGCCCTATGGTAGATGAATGTTGGCTCTATGGTAGATGAATGGTGGCTCTAAGGTAGATGAATGGTAGCACTATGGTAGATGAATGGTGGCTCTATGGTAGATGAATGGTGGCTCTATGGTAGATGAATGGTGGCTCTATGGTATATGAATGGTAGATGAGTGGTGGATGAATGGTAGATGAATGGTAGCCCTATGGTAGATGAATAGTGGCTCTATGGTAGATGAATGGTGGCTCTATGGTAGATGAATGGTGGCTCTATGGTAGATGAATGGTGGCTCTATGGTAGATGAATGGTAGATGAGTGGTGGATGAATGGTGGCTCTATGGTAGATGAATGGTGGATAGTGGATGAATGGTAGATGAATGGTAGATGAATGGTGGATAGTGGATGAATGGTAGATGAATGGTAGATGAATGGTAGCCCTATGGTAGATGAATGGTGGCTCTATGGTAGATGAATGGTGGCTCTATGGTAGATGAATAGTGGCTTTATGGTAGATGAATGGTGGCTCTATGGTAGATGAATGGTGGCTCTATGTTAGATGAATGGTGGCTCTAGGGTAGATGAATAGTAGATGAGTGGTGGATGAATGGTAGATGAATGGTAGCCCTATGGTAGATGAATGATGGCTCTATGGTAGATGAATGGTGGCTCTATGGTAGATGAATGGTGGCTCTATGGTAGATGAATGGTAGATGAGTGGTAGATGAATGGTGGCTCTATGGTAGATGAATGGTGGCTCTATGGTAGATGAATGGTAGATGAGTGGTGGATGAATGGTAGATGAATGGTAGCCCTATGGTAGATGAATGGTGGCTCTATGGTAGATGAATGGTGGCTCTATGGTAGATGAATGGTGGCTCTATGGTAGATGAATGGTGGCTCTATGGTAGATGAATGGTAGATGAATGGTGGATGAATGATGGCTCTATGGTAGATGAATGGTGGATAGTGGATGAATGGTAGATGAATGGTAGATGAATGGTAGCCCTATGGTAGATGAATGGTGGCTCTATGGTAGATGAATGGTGGCTCTATGGTAGATGAATGGTGGCTCTATGGTAGATGAATGGTAGATGAGTGGTGGATGAATGGTAGATGAATGGTAGTTTCATGGTAGATGAAATGTGGCCCTATGATAGATGAATGGTGGCTTTATGGTAGATGAATGGTGGCTCTATGGTAGATGAGTGGTGGATGAATGGTAGATGAATGGCAGCTCTATGGTAGATGAATGTTGGCTCTATGGTAGATGAATGGTGGCTCTATGGTAGATGAATGGTGGCTCTATGGTAGATGAATGGTGGCTCTATTGTAGATGAATGGTAGATGAGTGGTGGATGAATGGTAGATGAATGGTAGCTTCATGGTGGCTCTATGTTAGATGAATGGTGGCTCTATGGTAGATGAATGGTGGCTCTATGGTAGATGAATGGTAGATGAGTGGTGGATGAATGGTAGATGAATGGTAGTCCAATGGTAGATGAATGGTGGCTCTATGGTAGATGAATGGTGGCTCTATGGTAGATGAATGGTGGCTCTATGGTAAATGAATGGTGGCTCTATGGTAGATGAATGGTGGCTCTATGGTAAATGAATGGTGGCTCTATAGTAGATGAATGGTAGATGAGTAGTGGATGAATGGTGGCTCTATGGTAGATAAATGGCGGCTCTATGGTAGATGAATGGTGGCTCTATGGTAAATGATTGGTGGCTCTATGGTAGATGAATGGTGGCTCTAAGGTAGTTGAATGGTAGATGAGTGGTGGATGAATGGTAGATGAATGATAGCCCTATGGTAGATGAATGGTGGCTCTATGGTTGATGAATGGTGGCTCTATGGTAGATGAATGGTGGCTCTATGGTAGATGAATGTTGGCTCTATGGTAGATGAATGGTGGCTCTATGGTAGATGAATGGTAGCGCTTTGGTAGATGAAAGGTGGCTCTATGATAGATGAATGGTGGCTCTATGGTAGATGAATGGTGGCTCTATGGTATATGAATGGTGGCTCTATGGTGGATGAATGGTAGATGAGTGGTGGATGAATGGTGGCTCTATGGTAGATGAATTGTGGCTCTATGGTAGATGAATGGTGGCTCTATGGTAGATGAATGGTGGCTCTATGGTAGATGAATGGTGGCTCTATGGTAGATGAATGGTGGCTCTATGGTAGGAGAATGGTGGCTCTATGGTAGATATGAATGGTGGGTCTATGTTAGATGAAAGGTAGCTCTATGGTAGATGAATGGTGGCTCTACGGTAGATGAATGGTGGCTCTATGGTAGATGAATGGTAGATGAGTGGTGGATGAATGGTAGATGAATGGTAGCCCTATGGTAGATGAATGATGGCTCTATGGTAGATGAATGGTGGCTCTAAGGTAGATGAATGGTAGCACTATGGTAGATGAATGGTGGCTCTATGGTAGATGAATGGTAGATGAGTGGTGGATGAATGGTGGCTCTATGGTAGATGAATGGTGGCTCTATGGTAGATAAATGGTGGCTCTGTGGTAGATGAATAGTGGATGAATGGTAGATGAATGGTAGCCCTATGGTAGCCCTATGGTAGATGAATGGTGGCTCTATGGTAGATGAATGGTGGCTCTATGGTAGATGAATGGTGGCTCTATGGTAGATGAATGGCGGCTCTATGGTAGATGAATGGCGACTCTATGGAAGATGAATGGCGACTCTGTGGTAGATGAATGATGGCTCTATGGTAGATGAATGGTGGCTCTATGGTAGATGAATGGCGGCTCTATGGTAGATGAATGGCGACTCTATGGAAGATGAATGGCGACTCTGTGGTAGATGAATGGTGGCTCTATGGTAAATGATTGGTGGCTCTATGGTAGATGAATGGTGGCTCTAAGGTAGTTGAATGGTAGATGAGAGGTGGATGAATGGTAGATGAATGATAGCCCTATGGTAGATGAATGGTGGCTCTATGGTTGATGAATGGTGGCTCTATGGTAGATGAATGGTGGCTCTATGGTAGATGAATGTTGGCTCTATGGTAGATGAATGGTGGCTCTATGGTAGATGAATGGTAGCGCTTTGGTAGATGAAAGGTGGCTCTATGATAGATGAATGGTGGCTCTATGGTAGATGAATGGTGGCTCTATGGTATATGAATGGTGGCTCTATGGTGGATGAATGGTAGATGAGTGGTGGATGAATGGTGGCTCTATGGTAGATGAATTGTGGCTCTATGGTAGATGAATGGTGGCTCTATGGTAGATGAATGGTGGCTCTATGGTAGATGAATGGTGGCTCTATGGTAGATGAATGGTGGCTCTATGGTAGGAGAATGGTGGCTCTATGGTAGATATGAATGGTGGGTCTATGTTAGATGAAAGGTAGCTCTATGGTAGATGAATGGTGGCTCTACGGTAGATGAATGGTGGCTCTATGGTAGATGAATGGTAGATGAGTGGTGGATGAATGGTAGATGAATGGTAGCCCTATGGTAGATGAATGATGGCTCTATGGTAGATGAATGGTGGCTCTAAGGTAGATGAATGGTAGCACTATGGTAGATGAATGGTGGCTCTATGGTAGATGAATGGTAGATGAGTGGTGGATGAATGGTGGCTCTATGGTAGATGAATGGTGGCTCTATGGTAGATAAATGGTGGCTCTGTGGTAGATGAATAGTGGATGAATGGTGGCTCTATGGTAGATGAATGGTGGCTCTATGGTATATGAATGGTGGCTCTATGGTGGATGAATGGTAGATGAGTGGTGGATGAATGGTGGCTCTATGGTAGATGAATTGTGGCTCTATGGTAGATGAATGGTGGCTCTATGGTAGATGAATGGTGGCTCTATGGTAGATGAATGGTGGCTCTATGGTAGATGAATGGTGGCTCTATGGTAGGAGAATGGTGGCTCTATGGTAGATATGAATGGTGGGTCTATGTTAGATGAAAGGTAGCTCTATGTTAGATGAATGGTGGCTCTACGGTAGATGAATGGTGGCTCTATGGTAGATGAATGGTGGCTCTATGGTAGATGAATGGTGGCTCTATGGTAGATGAATGATGGCTCTATGGTAGATGAATGGTGGCTCTATGGTAGATGAATGGTGGCTCTATGGTAGATGAATGGTGGCTCTATGGTAGATGAATGGTGGCTCTATGGTAGATGAATGGTGGCTCTATGGTAGGAGAATTGTGGCTCTATGGTAGATATGTATGGTGGCTCTATGGTAGATGAATGGTGGCTCTATGGTAGATGAATGGTGGCTCTATGGTAGATGAATGGTAGATGAGTGGTGGATGAATGGTAGATGAATGGTAGTTTCATGGTAGATGAAATGTGGCCCTATGATAGATGAATGGTGGCTTTATGGTAGATGAATGGTGGCTCTATGGTAGATGAGTGGTGGATGAATGGTAGATGAATGGCAGTTCTATGGTAGATGAATGTTGGCTCTATGGTAGATGAATGGTGGCTCTATTGTAGATGAATGGTGGCTCTATGGTAGGTGAATGGTGGCTCTATGGTAGATGAATGGTAGATGAGTGGTGGATGAATGGTAGATGAATGGTAGCTTCATGGTGGCTCTATGTTAGATGAATGGTGGCTCTATGGTAGATGAATGATGGCTCTATGGTAGATGAATGGTAGATGAGTGGTGGATGAATGGTAGATGAATGGTAGCCCAATGGTAGATGAATGGTGGCTCTATGGTAGATGAATGGTGGCTCTATGGTAGATGAATGGTGGCTCTAAGGTAGATGAATGGTAGATGAGTGGTGGATGAATGGTAGATGAATGGTAGCCCTATGGTAGATGAATGGTGGCTCTATGGTTGATGAATGGTGGCTCTATGGTAGATGAATGGTGGCTCTATGGTAGATGAATGGTGGCTCTATGGTAGATGAGTGGTGGATGAATGGTGGTTCTATGGTAGATGAATGGCGGCTCTATGGTAGATGAATGGTGGCTCTATGGTAGATGAATGGTGGCTCTATGGTAGATGAATGGTGGCTCTATGGTAGATGAATGGTAGATGAGTGGTTGATGAATGGTAGATGAATGGTAGCCTTATGGTAGATGAATGGTGGCTCTATAGTAGATGAATGGTGGCTCTATGGTAAATGATTGGTGGCTCTATGGTAAATGAATGGTGGCTCTAAGGTAGTTGAATGGTAGATGAGTGGTGGATGAATGGTAGATGAATGATAGCCCTATGGTAGATGAATGGTGGCTCTATGGTTGATGAATGGTGGCTCTATGGTAGATGAATGGTGGCTCTATGGTAGATGAATGTTGGCTCTATGGTAGATGAATGGTGGCTCTATGGTAGATGAATGGTAGCGCTTTGGTAGATGAAAGGTGGCTCTATGATAGATGAATGGTGGCTCTATGGTAGATGAATGGTGGCTCTATGGTATATGAATGGTGGCTCTATGGTGGATGAATGGTAGATGAGTGGTGGATGAATGGTGGCTCTATGGTAGATGAATTGTGGCTCTATGGTAGATGAATGGTGGCTCTATGGTAGATGAATGGTGGCTCTATGGTAGATGAATAGTGGCTCTATGGTAGATGAATGGTGGCTCTATGGTAGGAGAATGGTGGCTCTATGGTAGATATGAATGGTGGGTCTATGTTAGATGAAAGGTAGCTCTATGGTAGATGAATGGTGGCTCTACGGTAGATGAATGGTGGCTCTATGGTAGATGAATGGTAGATGAGTGGTGGATGAATGGTAGATGAATGATAGCCCTATGGTAGATGAATGTTGGCTCTATGGTAGATGAATGGTGGCTCTAAGGTAGATGAATGGTAGCACTATGGTAGATGAATGGTGGCTCTATGGTAGATGAATGGTGGCTCTATGGTAGATGAATGGTGGCTCTATGGTATATGAATGGTAGATGAGTGGTGGATGAATGGTAGATGAATGGTAGCCCTATGGTAGATGAATAGTGGCTCTATGGTAGATGAATGGTGGCTCTATGGTAGATGAATGGTGGCTCTATGGTAGATGAATGGTGGCTCTATGGTAGATGAATGGTAGATGAGTGGTGGATGAATGGTGGCTCTATGGTAGATGAATGGTGGATAGTGGATGAATGGTAGATGAATGGTAGATGAATGGTGGATAGTGGATGAATGGTAGATGAATGGTAGATGAATGGTAGCCCTATGGTAGATGAATGGTGGCTCTATGGTAGATGAATGGTGGCTCTATGGTAGATGAATAGTGGCTTTATGGTAGATGAATGGTGGCTCTATGGTAGATGAATGGTGGCTCTATGTTAGATGAATGGTGGCTCTAGGGTAGATGAATAGTAGATGAGTGGTGGATGAATGGTAGATGAATGGTAGCCCTATGGTAGATGAATGATGGCTCTATGGTAGATGAATGGTGGCTCTATGGTAGATGAATGGTGGCTCTATGGTAGATGAATGGTAGATGAGTGGTAGATGAATGGTGGCTCTATGGTAGATGAATGGTGGCTCTATGGTAGATGAATGGTAGATGAGTGGTGGATGAATGGTAGATGAATGGTAGCCCTATGGTAGATGAATGGTGGCTCTATGGTAGATGAATGGTGGCTCTATGGTAGATGAATGGTGGCTCTATGGTAGATGAATGGTGGCTCTATGGTAGATGAATGGTAGATGAATGGTGGATGAATGATGGCTCTATGGTAGATGAATGGTGGATAGTGGATGAATGGTAGATGAATGGTAGATGAATGGTAGCCCTATGGTAGATGAATGGTGGCTCTATGGTAGATGAATGGTGGCTCTATGGTAGATGAATGGTGGCTCTATGGTAGATGAATGGTAGATGAGTGGTGGATGAATGGTAGATGAATGGTAGTTTCATGGTAGATGAAATGTGGCCCTATGATAGATGAATGGTGGCTTTATGGTAGATGAATGGTGGCTCTATGGTAGATGAGTGGTGGATGAATGGTAGATGAATGGCAGCTCTATGGTAGATGAATGTTGGCTCTATGGTAGATGAATGGTGGCTCTATGGTAGATGAATGGTGGCTCTATGGTAGATGAATGGTGGCTCTATTGTAGATGAATGGTAGATGAGTGGTGAATGAATGGTAGATGAATGGTAGCTTCATGGTGGCTCTATGTTAGATGAATGGTGGCTCTATGGTAGATGAATGGTGGCTCTATGGTAGATGAATGGTAGATGAGTGGTGGATGAATGGTAGATGAATGGTAGCCCAATGGTAGATGAATGGTGGCTCTATGGTAGATGAATGGTGGCTCTATGGTAGATGAATGGTGGCTCTATGGTAAATGAATGGTGGCTCTATGGTAGATGAATGGTGGCTCTATGGTAAATGAATGGTGGCTCTATAGTAGATGAATGGTAGATGAGTAGTGGATGAATGGTGGCTCTATGGTAGATAAATGGCGGCTCTATGGTAGATGAATGGTGGCTCTATGGTAAATGATTGGTGGCTCTATGGTAGATGAATGGTGGCTCTAAGGTAGTTGAATGGTAGATGAGTGGTGGCTGAATGGTGGCTCTATGGTAGATAAATGGCGGCTCTATGGTAGATGAATGGTGGCTCTATGGTAAATGATTGGTGGCTCTATGGTAGATGAATGGTGGCTCTAAGGTAGTTGAATGGTAGATGAGTGGTGGATGAATGGTAGATGAATGATAGCCCTATGGTAGATGAATGGTGGCTCTATGGTTGATGAATGGTGGCTCTATGGTAGATGAATGGTGGCTCTATGGTAGATGAATGTTGGCTCTATGATAGATGAATGGTGGCTCTATGGTAGATGAATGGTAGCGCTTTGGTAGATGAAAGGTGGCTCTATGATAGATGAATGGTGGCTCTATGGTAGATGAATGGTGGCTCTATGGTATATGAATGGTGGCTCTATGGTGGATGAATGGTAGATGAGTGGTGGATGAATGGTGGCTCTATGGTAGATGAATTGTGGCTCTATGGTAGATGAATGGTGGCTCTATGGTAGATGAATGGTGGCTCTATGGTAGATGAATGGTGGCTCTATGGTAGATGAATGGTGGCTCTATGGTAGGAGAATGGTGGCTCTATGGTAGATATGAATGGTGGGTCTATGTTAGATGAAAGGTAGCTCTATGGTAGATGAATGGTGGCTCTACGGTAGATGAATGGTGGCTCTATGGTAGATGAATGGTAGATGAGTGGTGGATGAATGGTAGATGAATGGTAGCCCTATGGTAGATGAATGATGGCTCTATGGTAGATGAATGGTGGCTCTAAGGTAGATGAATGGTAGCACTATGGTAGATGAATGGTGGCTCTATGGTAGATGAATGGTAGATGAGTGGTGGATGAATGGTGGCTCTATGGTAGATGAATGGTGGCTCTATGGTAGATAAATGGTGGCTCTGTGGTAGATGAATAGTGGATGAATGGTAGATGAATGGTAGCCCTATGGTAGCCCTATGGTAGATGAATGGTGGCTCTATGGTAGATGAATGGTGGCTCTATGGTAGATGAATGGTGGCTCTATGGTAGATGAATGGCGGCTCTATGGTAGATGAATGGCGACTCTATGGAAGATGAATGGCGACTCTGTGGTAGATGAATGATGGCTCTATGGTAGATGAATGGTGGCTCTATGGTAGATGAATGGCGGCTCTATGGTAGATGAATGGCGACTCTATGGAAGATGAATGGCGACTCTGTAGTAGATGAATGGTGGCTCTATGGTAAATGATTGGTGGCTCTATGGTAGATGAATGGTGGCTCTAAGGTAGTTGAATGGTAGATGAGAGGTGGATGAATGGTAGATGAATGATAGCCCTATGGTAGATGAATGGTGGCTCTATGGTTGATGAATGGTGGCTCTATGGTAGATGAATGGTGGCTCTATGGTAGATGAATGTTGGCTCTATGGTAGATGAATGGTGGCTCTATGGTAGATGAATGGTAGCGCTTTGGTAGATGAAAGGTGGCTCTATGATAGATGAATGGTGGCTCTATGGTAGATGAATGGTGGCTCTATGGTATATGAATGGTGGCTCTATGGTGGATGAATGGTAGATGAGTGGTGGATGAATGGTGGCTCTATGGTAGATGAATTGTGGCTCTATGGTAGATGAATGGTGGCTCTATGGTAGATGAATGGTGGCTCTATGGTAGATGAATGGTGGCTCTATGGTAGATGAATGGTGGCTCTATGGTAGGAGAATGGTGGCTCTATGGTAGATATGAATGGTGGGTCTATGTTAGATGAAAGGTAGCTCTATGGTAGATGAATGGTGGCTCTACGGTAGATGAATGGTGGCTCTATGGTAGATGAATGGTAGATGAGTGGTGGATGAATGGTAGATGAATGGTAGCCCTATGGTAGATGAATGATGGCTCTATGGTAGATGAATGGTGGCTCTAAGGTAGATGAATGGTAGCACTATGGTAGATGAATGGTGGCTCTATGGTAGATGAATGGTAGATGAGTGGTGGATGAATGGTGGCTCTATGGTAGATGAATGGTGGCTCTATGGTAGATAAATGGTGGCTCTGTGGTAGATGAATAGTGGATGAATGGTAGATGAATGGTAGCCCTAAGGTAGCCCTATGGTAGATGAATGGTGGCTCTATGGTAGATGAATGGTGGCTCTATGGTAGATGAATGGTGGCTCTATGGTAGATGAATGGCGGCTCTATGGTAGATGAATGGCGACTCTATGGAAGATGAATGGCGACTCTGTGGTAGATGAATGATGGCTCTATGGTAGATGAATGGTGGCTCTATGGTAGATGAATGGTGGCTCTATGGTAGATGAATGGTGGCTCTATGGTAGATGAATGGTGGCTCTATGGTAGATGAATGGTGGCTCTATGGTAGGAGAATTGTGGCTCTATGGTAGATATGTATGGTGGCTCTATGGTAGATGAATGGTGGCTCTATGGTAGATGAATGGTGGCTCTATGGTAGATGAATGGTAGATGAGTGGTGGATGAATGGTAGATGAATGGTAGTTTCATGGTAGATGAAATGTGGCCCTATGATAGATGAATGGTGGTTTTATGGTAGATGAATGGTGGCTCTATGGTAGATGAGTGGTGGATGAATGGTAGATGAATGGCAGCTCTATGGTAGATGAATGTTGGCTCTATGGTAGATGAATGGTGGCTCTATGGTAGATGAATGGTGGCTCTATGGTAGTTGAATGGTAGATGAGTGGTGGATGAATGGTAGATGAATGGTGGCTCTATGGTAGATGAATGGTGGCTCTATGGTAGATGAATGGTGGCTCTATGGTAAATGAATGGAGGCTCTATGGTAGATGAATGGTGGCTCTATGGTAAATGAATGGTGGCTCTATAGTAGATGAATGGTAGATGAGTAGTGGATGAATGGTGGCTCTATGGTAGATAAATGGCGGCTCTATGGTAGATGAATGGTGGCTCTATGGTAAATGATTGGTGGCTCTATGGTAGATGAATGGTGGCTCTATGGTAGATGAATGGTAGATGAGTGGTGGATGAATGGTGGCTCTATGGTAGATGAATGGTGGATAGTGGATGAATGGTAGATGAATGGTAGATGAATGGTGGATAGTGGATGAATGGTAGATGAATGGTAGCCCAATGGTAGATGAATGGTGGCTCTATGGTAGATGAATGGTGGCTCTATGGTAGATGAATGGTGGCTCTATGGTAAATGAATGGAGGCTCTATGGTAGATGAATGGTGGCTCTATGGTAAATGAATGGTGGCTCTATAGTAGATGAATGGTAGATGAGTAGTGGATGAATGGTGGCTCTATGGTAGATAAATGGCGGCTCTATGGTAGATGAATGGTGGCTCTATGGTAGGAGAATTGTGGCTCTATGGTAGATATGTATAGTGGCTCTATGGTAGATGAATGGTGGCTCTATGGTAGATGAATGGTAGATGAGTGGTGGATGAATGGTAGATGAATGGTAGTTTCATGGTAGATGAAATGTGGCCCTATGATAGATGAATGGTGGCTTTATGGTAGATGAATGGTGGCTCTATGGTAGATGAGTGGTGGATGAATGGTAGATGAATGGCAGCTCTATGGTAGATGAATGTTGGCTCTATGGTAGATGAATGGTGGCTCTATGGTAGATGAATGGTGGCTCTATGGTAGATGAATGGTAGATGAGTGGTGGATGAATGGTAGATGAATGGTAGTTTCATGGTAGATGAAATGTGGCCCTATGATAGATGAATGGTGGCTTTATGGTAGATGAATGGTGGCTCTATGGTAGATGAGTGGTGGATGAATGGTAGATGAATGGCAGCTCTATGGTAGATGAATGTTGGCTCTATGGTGGCTCTATGGTAGATGAATGGTAGATGAGTGGTGGCTCTATGGTAGATGAATGGTGGCTCTATGGTAGGATGAATGGTAGATGAGTGGTGGATGAATGGTAGATGAATGGTAGCCCAATGGTAGATGAATAGTGGCTCTATGGTAGATGAATGGTGGCTCTATGGTAGATGAATGGTGGCTCTATGGTAAATGAATGGTGGGTCTATGGTAGATGAATGGTGGCTCTATGGTAAATGAATGGTAGATGAGTGGTGGATGAATGGTAGATGAATGGTAGCCCAATGGTAGATGAATGGTGGCTCTATGGTAGATAAATGGCGGCTCTATGGTAGATGAATGGTGGCTCTATGGTAGATGAATGGTGGCTCTATGGTAGATGAATGGTGGCTCTATGGTAGATGAATGGTAGATGAGTGGTGGATGAATGGTGGCTCTATGGTAGATGAATGGTAGATGAATGGTAGCCTTATGGTAGATGAATGGTGGCTCTATAGTAGATGAATGGTGGCTCTATGGTAAATGATTGGTGGCTCTATGGTAGATGAATGGTGGCTCTAAGGTAGTTGAATGGTAGATGAGTGGTGGATGAATGGTAGATGAATGATAGCCCTATGGTAGATGAATGGTGGCTCTATGGTTGATGAATGGTGGCTCTATGGTAGATGAATGGTGGCTCTATGGTAGATGAATGTTGGCTCTATGGTAGATGAATGGTGGTTCTATGGTAGATGAATGGTAGCGCTTTGGTAGATGAAAGGTGGCTCTATGATAGATGAATGGTGGCTCTATGGTAGATGAATGGTGGCTCTATGGTATATGAATGGTGGCTCTATGGTGGATGAATGGTAGATGAGTGGTGGATGAATGGTGGCTCTATGGTAGATGAATTGTGGCTCTATGGTAGATGAATGGTGGCTCTATGGTAGATGAATGGTGGCTCTATTGTAGATGAATGGTGGCTCTATGGTAGATGAATGGTGGCTCTATGGTAGGAGAATGGTGGCTCTATGGTAGATATGAATGGTGGGTCTATGTTAGATGAATGGTAGCCCTATGGTAGATGAATGATGGCTCTATGGTAGATGAATGGTGGCTCTAAGGTAGATGAATGGTAGCACTATGGTAGATGAATGGTGGCTCTATGGTAGATGAATGGTAGATGAGTGGTGGATGAATGGTGGCTCTATGGTAGATGAATGGTGGATAGTGGATGAATGGTAGATGAATGGTGGATAGTGGATGAATGGTAGATGAATGGTAGATGAATGGTAGCCCTATGGTAGATGAATGGTGGCTCTATGGTAGATGAATGGTGGCTCTATGGTAGATGAATGGTGGCTTTATGGTAGATGAATGGTGGCTCTATGTTAGATGAATGGTGGCTCTAGGGTAGATGAATAGTAGATGAGTGGTGGATGAATGGTAGATGAATGATGGCTCTATGGTAGATGAATGGTGGCTCTATGGTAGATGAATGGTGGCTCTATAATAGTTGAATGGTAGATGAGTGGTGGATGAATGGTAGATGAATGATAGCCCTATGGTAGATGAATGGTGGCTCTATGGTTGATGAATGGTGGCTCTATGGTAGATGAATGGTGGCTCTATGGTAGATGAATGTTGGCTCTATGGTAGATGAATGGTGGTTCTATGGTAGATGAATGGTAGCGCTTTGGTAGATGAAAGGTGGCTCTATGATAGATGAATGGTGGCTCTATGGTAGATGAATGGTGGCTCTATGGTATATGAATGGTGGCTCTATGGTGGATGAATGGTAGATGAGTGGTGGATGAATGGTGGCTCTATGGTAGATGAATTGTGGCTCTATGGTAGATGAATGGTGGCTCTATGGTAGATGAATGGTGGCTCTATTGTAGATGAATGGTGGCTCTATGGTAGATGAATGGTGGCTCTATGGTAGGAGAATGGTGGCTCTATGGTAGATATGAATGGTGGGTCTATGTTAGATGAAAGGTAGCTCTATGGTAGATGAATGGTGGCTCTACGGTAGATGAATGGTGGCTCTATGGTAGATGAATGGTAGATGAGTGGTGGATGAATGGTAGATGAATGGTAGCCCTATGGTAGATGAATGATGGCTCTATGGTAGATGAATGGTGGCTCTAAGGTAGATGAATGGTAGCACTATGGTAGATGAATGGTGGCTCTATGGTAGATGAATGGTAGATGAGTGGTGGATGAATGGTGGCTCTATGGTAGATGAATGGTGGATAGTGGATGAATGGTAGATGAATGGTGGATAGTGGATGAATGGTAGATGAATGGTAGATGAATGGTAGCCCTATGGTAGATGAATGGTGGCTCTATGGTAGATGAATGGTGGCTCTATGGTAGATGAATGGTGGCTTTATGGTAGATGAATGGTGGCTCTATGTTAGATGAATGGTGGCTCTAGGGTAGATGAATAGTAGATGAGTGGTGGATGAATGGTAGATGAATGATGGCTCTATGGTAGATGAATGGTGGCTCTATGGTAGATGAATGGTGGCTCTATAATAGATGAATGGTAGATGAGTGGTAGATGAATGGTGTCTCTATGGTAGATGAATGGTAGATGAGTGGTGGATGAATGGTGGCTCTAAGGTAGTTGAATGGTAGATGAGTGGTGGATGAATGGTAGATGAATGATAGCCCTATGGTAGATGAATGGTGGCTCTATGGTTGATGAATGGTGGCTCTATGGTAGATGAATGGTGGCTCTATGGTAGATGAATGTTGGCTCTATGATAGATGAATGGTGGCTCTATGGTAGATGAATGGTAGCGCTTTGGTAGATGAAAGGTGGCTCTATGATAGATGAATGGTGGCTCTATGGTAGATGAATGGTGGCTCTATGGTATATGAATGGTGGCTCTATGGTGGATGAATGGTAGATGAGTGGTGGATGAATGGTGGCTCTATGGTAGATGAATTGTGGCTCTATGGTAGATGAATGGTGGCTCTATGGTAGATGAATGGTGGCTCTATGGTAGATGAATGGTGGCTCTATGGTAGATGAATGGTGGCTCTATGGTAGGAGAATGGTGGCTCTATGGTAGATATGAATGGTGGGTCTATGTTAGATGAAAGGTAGCTCTATGGTAGATGAATGGTGGCTCTACGGTAGATGAATGGTGGCTCTATGGTAGATGAATGGTAGATGAGTGGTGGATGAATGGTAGATGAATGGTAGCCCTATGGTAGATGAATGATGGCTCTATGGTAGATGAATGGTGGCTCTAAGGTAGATGAATGGTAGCACTATGGTAGATGAATGGTGGCTCTATGGTAGATGAATGGTAGATGAGTGGTGGATGAATGGTGGCTCTATGGTAGATGAATGGTGGCTCTATGGTAGATAAATGGTGGCTCTGTGGTAGATGAATAGTGGATGAATGGTAGATGAATGGTAGCCCTATGGTAGCCCTATGGTAGATGAATGGTGGCTCTATGGTAGATGAATGGTGGCTCTATGGTAGATGAATGGTGGCTCTATGGTAGATGAATGGCGGCTCTATGGTAGATGAATGGCGACTCTATGGAAGATGAATGGCGACTCTGTGGTAGATGAATGATGGCTCTATGGTAGATGAATGGTGGCTCTATGGTAGATGAATGGCGGCTCTATGGTAGATGAATGGCGACTCTATGGAAGATGAATGGCGACTCTGTAGTAGATGAATGGTGGCTCTATGGTAAATGATTGGTGGCTCTATGGTAGATGAATGGTGGCTCTAAGGTAGTTGAATGGTAGATGAGAGGTGGATGAATGGTAGATGAATGATAGCCCTATGGTAGATGAATGGTGGCTCTATGGTTGATGAATGGTGGCTCTATGGTAGATGAATGGTGGCTCTATGGTAGATGAATGTTGGCTCTATGGTAGATGAATGGTGGCTCTATGGTAGATGAATGGTAGCGCTTTGGTAGATGAAAGGTGGCTCTATGATAGATGAATGGTGGCTCTATGGTAGATGAATGGTGGCTCTATGGTATATGAATGGTGGCTCTATGGTGGATGAATGGTAGATGAGTGGTGGATGAATGGTGGCTCTATGGTAGATGAATTGTGGCTCTATGGTAGATGAATGGTGGCTCTATGGTAGATGAATGGTGGCTCTATGGTAGATGAATGGTGGCTCTATGGTAGATGAATGGTGGCTCTATGGTAGGAGAATGGTGGCTCTATGGTAGATATGAATGGTGGGTCTATGTTAGATGAAAGGTAGCTCTATGGTAGATGAATGGTGGCTCTACGGTAGATGAATGGTGGCTCTATGGTAGATGAATGGTAGATGAGTGGTGGATGAATGGTAGATGAATGGTAGCCCTATGGTAGATGAATGATGGCTCTATGGTAGATGAATGGTGGCTCTAAGGTAGATGAATGGTAGCACTATGGTAGATGAATGGTGGCTCTATGGTAGATGAATGGTAGATGAGTGGTGGATGAATGGTGGCTCTATGGTAGATGAATGGTGGCTCTATGGTAGATAAATGGTGGCTCTGTGGTAGATGAATAGTGGATGAATGGTAGATGAATGGTAGCCCTAAGGTAGCCCTATGGTAGATGAATGGTGGCTCTATGGTAGATGAATGGTGGCTCTATGGTAGATGAATGGTGGCTCTATGGTAGATGAATGGCGGCTCTATGGTAGATGAATGGCGACTCTATGGAAGATGAATGGCGACTCTGTGGTAGATGAATGATGGCTCTATGGTAGATGAATGGTGGCTCTATGGTAGATGAATGGTGGCTCTATGGTAGATGAATGGTGGCTCTATGGTAGATGAATGGTGGCTCTATGGTAGATGAATGGTGGCTCTATGGTAGGAGAATTGTGGCTCTATGGTAGATATGTATGGTGGCTCTATGGTAGATGAATGGTGGCTCTATGGTAGATGAATGGTGGCTCTATGGTAGATGAATGGTAGATGAGTGGTGGATGAATGGTAGATGAATGGTAGTTTCATGGTAGATGAAATGTGGCCCTATGATAGATGAATGGTGGTTTTATGGTAGATGAATGGTGGCTCTATGGTAGATGAGTGGTGGATGAATGGTAGATGAATGGCAGCTCTATGGTAGATGAATGTTGGCTCTATGGTAGATGAATGGTGGCTCTATGGTAGATGAATGGTGGCTCTATGGTAGTTGAATGGTAGATGAGTGGTGGATGAATGGTAGATGAATGGTGGCTCTATGGTAGATGAATGGTGGCTCTATGGTAGATGAATGGTGGCTCTATGGTAAATGAATGGAGGCTCTATGGTAGATGAATGGTGGCTCTATGGTAAATGAATGGTGGCTCTATAGTAGATGAATGGTAGATGAGTAGTGGATGAATGGTGGCTCTATGGTAGATAAATGGCGGCTCTATGGTAGATGAATGGTGGCTCTATGGTAAATGATTGGTGGCTCTATGGTAGATGAATGGTGGCTCTATGGTAGATGAATGGTAGATGAGTGGTGGATGAATGGTGGCTCTATGGTAGATGAATGGTGGATAGTGGATGAATGGTAGATGAATGGTAGATGAATGGTGGATAGTGGATGAATGGTAGATGAATGGTAGCCCAATGGTAGATGAATGGTGGCTCTATGGTAGATGAATGGTGGCTCTATGGTAGATGAATGGTGGCTCTATGGTAAATGAATGGAGGCTCTATGGTAGATGAATGGTGGCTCTATGGTAAATGAATGGTGGCTCTATAGTAGATGAATGGTAGATGAGTAGTGGATGAATGGTGGCTCTATGGTAGATAAATGGCGGCTCTATGGTAGATGAATGGTGGCTCTATGGTAGGAGAATTGTGGCTCTATGGTAGATATGTATGGTGGCTCTATGGTAGATGAATGGTGGCTCTATGGTAGATGAATGGTAGATGAGTGGTGGATGAATGGTAGATGAATGGTAGTTTCATGGTAGATGAAATGTGGCCCTATGATAGATGAATGGTGGCTTTATGGTAGATGAATGGTGGCTCTATGGTAGATGAGTGGTGGATGAATGGTAGATGAATGGCAGCTCTATGGTAGATGAATGTTGGCTCTATGGTAGATGAATGGTGGCTCTATGGTAGATGAATGGTGGCTCTATGGTAGATGAATGGTAGATGAGTGGTGGATGAATGGTAGATGAATGGTAGTTTCATGGTAGATGAAATGTGGCCCTATGATAGATGAATGGTGGCTTTATGGTAGATGAATGGTGGCTCTATGGTAGATGAGTGGTGGATGAATGGTAGATGAATGGCAGCTCTATGGTAGATGAATGTTGGCTCTATGGTGGCTCTATGGTAGATGAATGGTAGATGAGTGGTGGCTCTATGGTAGATGAATGGTGGCTCTATGGTAGGATGAATGGTAGATGAGTGGTGGATGAATGGTAGATGAATGGTAGCCCAATGGTAGATGAATAGTGGCTCTATGGTAGATGAATGGTGGCTCTATGGTAGATGAATGGTGGCTCTATGGTAAATGAATGGTGGGTCTATGGTAGATGAATGGTGGCTCTATGGTAAATGAATGGTAGATGAGTGGTGGATGAATGGTAGATGAATGGTAGCCCAATGGTAGATGAATGGTGGCTCTATGGTAGATAAATGGCGGCTCTATGGTAGATGAATGGTGGCTCTATGGTAGATGAATGGTGGCTCTATGGTAGATGAATGGTGGCTCTATGGTAGATGAATGGTAGATGAGTGGTGGATGAATGGTGGCTCTATGGTAGATGAATGGTAGATGAATGGTAGCCTTATGGTAGATGAATGGTGGCTCTATAGTAGATGAATGGTGGCTCTATGGTAAATGATTGGTGGCTCTATGGTAGATGAATGGTGGCTCTAAGGTAGTTGAATGGTAGATGAGTGGTGGATGAATGGTAGATGAATGATAGCCCTATGGTAGATGAATGGTGGCTCTATGGTTGATGAATGGTGGCTCTATGGTAGATGAATGGTGGCTCTATGGTAGATGAATGTTGGCTCTATGGTAGATGAATGGTGGTTCTATGGTAGATGAATGGTAGCGCTTTGGTAGATGAAAGGTGGCTCTATGATAGATGAATGGTGGCTCTATGGTAGATGAATGGTGGCTCTATGGTATATGAATGGTGGCTCTATGGTGGATGAATGGTAGATGAGTGGTGGATGAATGGTGGCTCTATGGTAGATGAATTGTGGCTCTATGGTAGATGAATGGTGGCTCTATGGTAGATGAATGGTGGCTCTATTGTAGATGAATGGTGGCTCTATGGTAGATGAATGGTGGCTCTATGGTAGGAGAATGGTGGCTCTATGGTAGATATGAATGGTGGGTCTATGTTAGATGAATGGTAGCCCTATGGTAGATGAATGATGGCTCTATGGTAGATGAATGGTGGCTCTAAGGTAGATGAATGGTAGCACTATGGTAGATGAATGGTGGCTCTATGGTAGATGAATGGTAGATGAGTGGTGGATGAATGGTGGCTCTATGGTAGATGAATGGTGGATAGTGGATGAATGGTAGATGAATGGTGGATAGTGGATGAATGGTAGATGAATGGTAGATGAATGGTAGCCCTATGGTAGATGAATGGTGGCTCTATGGTAGATGAATGGTGGCTCTATGGTAGATGAATGGTGGCTTTATGGTAGATGAATGGTGGCTCTATGTTAGATGAATGGTGGCTCTAGGGTAGATGAATAGTAGATGAGTGGTGGATGAATGGTAGATGAATGATGGCTCTATGGTAGATGAATGGTGGCTCTATGGTAGATGAATGGTGGCTCTATAATAGTTGAATGGTAGATGAGTGGTGGATGAATGGTAGATGAATGATAGCCCTATGGTAGATGAATGGTGGCTCTATGGTTGATGAATGGTGGCTCTATGGTAGATGAATGGTGGCTCTATGGTAGATGAATGTTGGCTCTATGGTAGATGAATGGTGGTTCTATGGTAGATGAATGGTAGCGCTTTGGTAGATGAAAGGTGGCTCTATGATAGATGAATGGTGGCTCTATGGTAGATGAATGGTGGCTCTATGGTATATGAATGGTGGCTCTATGGTGGATGAATGGTAGATGAGTGGTGGATGAATGGTGGCTCTATGGTAGATGAATTGTGGCTCTATGGTAGATGAATGGTGGCTCTATGGTAGATGAATGGTGGCTCTATTGTAGATGAATGGTGGCTCTATGGTAGATGAATGGTGGCTCTATGGTAGGAGAATGGTGGCTCTATGGTAGATATGAATGGTGGGTCTATGTTAGATGAAAGGTAGCTCTATGGTAGATGAATGGTGGCTCTACGGTAGATGAATGGTGGCTCTATGGTAGATGAATGGTAGATGAGTGGTGGATGAATGGTAGATGAATGGTAGCCCTATGGTAGATGAATGATGGCTCTATGGTAGATGAATGGTGGCTCTAAGGTAGATGAATGGTAGCACTATGGTAGATGAATGGTGGCTCTATGGTAGATGAATGGTAGATGAGTGGTGGATGAATGGTGGCTCTATGGTAGATGAATGGTGGATAGTGGATGAATGGTAGATGAATGGTGGATAGTGGATGAATGGTAGATGAATGGTAGATGAATGGTAGCCCTATGGTAGATGAATGGTGGCTCTATGGTAGATGAATGGTGGCTCTATGGTAGATGAATGGTGGCTTTATGGTAGATGAATGGTGGCTCTATGTTAGATGAATGGTGGCTCTAGGGTAGATGAATAGTAGATGAGTGGTGGATGAATGGTAGATGAATGATGGCTCTATGGTAGATGAATGGTGGCTCTATGGTAGATGAATGGTGGCTCTATAATAGATGAATGGTAGATGAGTGGTAGATGAATGGTGTCTCTATGGTAGATGAATGGTAGATGAGTGGTGGATGAATGGTGGCTCTATGGTAGATGAATGGTGGATAGTGGATGAATGGTAGATGAATGGTAGATGAATGGTGGATAGTGGATGAATGGTAGATGAATGGTAGATGAATGGTAGCCCTATGGTAGATGAATGGTGGCTCTATGGTAGATGAATGGTGGCTCTATGGTAGATGAATGGTGGCTTTATGGTAGATGAATGGTGGCTCTATGGTAGATGAATGGTGGCTCTATGTTAGATGAATGGTGGCTCTAGGGTAGATGAATGGTGGCTCGATGGTAGATGAATGGTAGATGAGTGGTGGATGAATGGTGGCTCTATGGTAGATGAATGTTGGCTCTATGGTAGATAAATGGTGGCTCTTTGGTAGATGAATAGTGGATGAATGGTAGATGAATGGTAGCCCTAAGGTAGCCCTATGGTAGATGAATGGTGGCTCTATGGTAGATGAATGGTGGCTCTATGGTAGATGAATGGTGGCTCTATGGTAGATGAATGGC
The DNA here is from genome assembly GCA_035222895.1 of Strongylocentrotus droebachiensis. Classification (NCBI taxonomy): domain Eukaryota; kingdom Metazoa; phylum Echinodermata; class Echinoidea; order Camarodonta; family Strongylocentrotidae; genus Strongylocentrotus; species Strongylocentrotus droebachiensis. The sequence goes on along the minus strand of JAVYIG010008763.1, from coordinate 18,295 downwards.
GGCTCTATGGTAGATGAATGGCGACTCTATGGAAGATGAATGGCGACTCTATGGTAGATGAATGATGGCTCTATGGTAGATGAATGGTGGCTCTATGGTAGATGAATGGTGGCTCTATGGTAGATGAATGGTGGCTCTATGGTAGATGAATGGTGGCTCTATGGTAGATGAATGGTGGCTCTACGGTAGGAGAATTGTGGCTCTATGGTAGATATGTATGGTGGCTCTATGGTAGATGAATGGTGGCTCTATGGTAGATGAATGGTGGCTCTATGGTAGATGAATGGTAGATGAGTGGTGGATGAATGGTAGATGAATGGTAGTTTCATGGTAGATGAAATGTGGCCCTATGATAGATGAATGGTGGCTTTATGGTAGATGAATGGTGGCTCTATGGTAGATGAGTGGTGGATGAATGGTAGATGAATGGCAGCTCTATGGTAGATGAATGTTGGCTCTATGGTAGATGAATGGTGGCTCTATGGTAGATGAATGGTGGCTCTATGGTAGATGAATGGTGGCTCTATGGTAGATGAATGGTAGATGAGTGGTGGATGAATGGTAGATGAATGGTAGCTTCATGGTGGCTCTATGTTAGATGAATGGTGGCTCTATGGTAGATGAATGGTGGCTCTATGGTAGATGAATGGTAGATGAGTGGTGGATGAATGGTAGATGAATGGTAGCCCAATGGTAGATGAATGGTGGCTCTATGGTAGATGAATGGTGGCTCTATGGTAGGATGAATGGTAGATGAGTGGTGGATGAATGGTAGATGAATGGTAGCCCAATGGTAGATGAATGGTGGCTCTATGGTAGATGAATGGTGGCTCTATGGTAGATGAATGGTGGCTCTATGGTAAATGAATGGTGGCTCTATGGTAGATGAATGGTGGCTCTATGGTAAATGAATGGTGGCTCTATAGTAGATGAATGGTAGATGAGTAGTGGATGAATGGTGGCTCTATGGTAGATAAATGGCGGCTCTATGGTAGATGAATGGTGGCTCTATGGTAGATGAATGGTGGCTCTATGGTAGATGAATGGTGGCTCTATGGTAGATGAATGGTAGATGAGTGGTGGATGAATGGTGGTTCTATGGTAGATGAATGGTGGTTCTATGGTAGATGAATGGTGGCTCTATGGTAGATGAATGGTGGATGAATGGTAGATGAATGGTATTTTCATGGTGGCTCTAAGTTAGATGAATGGTGGCTCTATGGTAGATGAATGGTAGATGAGTGGTGGATGAATGGTAGATGAATGGTAGCCCAATGGTAGATGAATGGTGGCTCTATGGTAGATGAATGGTGGCTCTATGGTAGGATGAATGGTAGATGAGTGGTGGATGAATGGTAGATGAATGGTAGCCCAATGGTAGATGAATGGTGGCTCTATGGTAGATGAATGGTGGCTCTATGGTAGATGAATGGTGGCTCTATGGTAAATGAATGGTGGCTCTATGGTAGATGAATGGTGGCTCTATGGTAAATGAATGGTAGATTAGTGGTGGATGAATGGTAGATGAATGGTAGCCCAATGGTAGATGAATGGTGGCTCTATGGTAGATAAATGGCGGCTCTATGGTAGATGAATGGTGGCTCTATGGTAGATGAATGGTGGCTCTATGGTAGATGAATGGTGGCTCTATGGTAGATGAATGGTGTATGAGTGGTGGATGAATGGTGGCTCTATGGTAGATGAATGGTGGCTCTATGGTAGATGAATGGTAGATGAATGGTAGCCTTATGGTAGATGAATGGTGGCTCTATAGTAGATGAATGGTGGCTCTATGGTAAATGATTGGTGGCTCTATGGTAGATGAATGGTGGCTCTAAGGTAGTTGAATGGTAGATGAGTGGTGGATGAATGGTAGATGAATGATAGCCCTATGGTAGATGAATGGTGGCTCTATGGTTGATGAATGGTGGCTCTATGGTAGATGAATGGTGGCTTTATGGTAGATGAATGTTGGCTCTATGGTAGATGAATGGTGGCTCTATGGTAGATGAATGGTAGCGCTTTGGTAGATGAAAGGTGGCTCTATGATAGATGAATGGTGGCTCTATGGTAGATGAATGGTGGCTCTATGGTATATGAATGGTGGCTCTATGGTGGATGAATGGTAGATGAGTGGTGGATGAATGGTGGCTCTATGGTAGATGAATTGTGGCTCTATGGTAGATAAATGGTGGCTCTATGGTAGATGAATGGTGGCTCTATGGTAGATGAATGGTGGCTCTATGGTAGATGAATGGTGGCTCTATGGTAGGAGAATGGTGGCTCTATGGTAGATATGAATGGTGGGTCTATGTTAGATGAAAGGTAGCTCTATGGTAGATGAATGGTGGCTCTACGGTAGATGAATGGTGGCTCTATGGTAGATGAATGGTAGATGAGTGGTGGATGAATGGTAGATGAATGGTAGCCCTATGGTAGATGAATGATGGCTCTATGGTAGATGAATGGTGGCTCTAAGGTAGATGAATGGTAGATGAGTGGTGGATGAATGGTGGCTCTATGGTAGATGAATGGTGGATAGTGGATGAATGGTAGATGAATGGTAGATGAATGGTGGATAGTGGATGAATGGTAGATGAATGGTAGATGAATGGTAGCCCTATGGTAGATGAATGGTGGCTCTATGGTAGATGAATGGTGGCTTTATGGTAGATGAATAGTGGCTTTATGGTAGATGAATGGTGGGTCTATGGTAGATGAATGGTGGCTCTATGTTAGATGAATGGTGGCTTTAGGGTAGATGAATAGTAGATGAGTGGTGGATGAATGGTAGATGAATGGTAGCCCTATGGTAGATGAATGATGGCTCTATGGTAGATGAATGGTGGCTCTATGGTAGATGAATGGTGGCTCTATGGTAGATTAATGGTAGATGAGTGGTAGATGAATGGTGGCTCTATGGTAGATGAATGGTGGCTCTATGGTAGATGAATGGTAGATGAGTGGTGGATGAATGGTAGATGAATGGTAGCCCTATGGTAGATGAATGGTGGCTCTATGGTAGATGAATGGTGGCTCTATGGTAGATGAATGGTGGCTCTATGGTAGATGAATGGTGGCTCTATGGTAGATGAATGGTAGATGAGTGGTGGATGAATGGTGGCTCTATGGTAGATGAATGGTGGATAGTGGATGAATGGTAGATGAATGGTGGATAGTGGATGAATGGTAGATGAATGGTAGATGAATGGTAGCCCTATGGTAGATGAATGGTGGCTCTAGGGTAGATGAATGGTGGCTCTATGGTAGATGAATGGTGGCTTTATGGTAGATGAATGGTGGCTCTATGTTAGATGAATGGTGGCTCTAGGGTAGATCAATAGTAGATGAGTGGTGGATGAATGGTAGATGAATGATGGCTCTATGGTAGATGAATGGTGGCTCTATGGTAGATGAATGGTGGCTCTAAGGTAGATGAATGGTAGCACTATGGTGGCTCTATGGTAGATGAATGGTAGATGAGTGGTGGATGAATGGTAGATGAATGGTAGCCCTATGGTAGATGAATGGTGGCTCTATAATAGATGAATGGTAGATGAGTGGTGGATGAATGGTGGCTCTATGGTAGATGAATGGTGGATAGTGGATGAATGGTAGATGAATGGTAGATGAATGGTGGATAGTGGATGAATGGTAGATGAATGGTAGATGAATGGTAGCCCTATGGTAGATGAATGGTGGCTCTATGGTAGATGAATGGTGGCTCTATGGTAGATGAATGGTGGCTTTATGGTAGATGAATGGTGGCTCTATGGTAGATGAATGGTGGCTCTATGTTAGATGAATGGTGGCTCTAGGGTAGATGAATGGTGGCTCGATGGTAGATGAATGGTAGATGAGTGGTGGATGAATGGTGGCTCTATGGTAGATGAATGGTGGCTCTATGGTAGATAAATGGTGGCTCTTTGGTAGATGAATAGTGGATGAATGGTAGATGAATGGTAGCCCTATGGTAGCCCTATGGTAGATGAATGGTGGCTCTATGGTAGATGAATGGTGGCTCTATGGTAGATGAATGGTGGCTCTATGGTAGATGAATGGCGGCTCTATGGTAGATGAATGGCGACTCTATGGAAGATGAATGGCGACTCTATGGTAGATGAATGATGGCTCTATGGTAGATGAATGGTGGCTCTATGGTAGATGAATGGTGGCTCTATGGTAGATGAATGGTGGCTCTATGGTAGATGAATGGTGGCTCTATGGTAGATGAATGGTGGCTCTATGGTAGGAGAATTGTGGCTCTATGGTAGATATGTATGGTGGCTCTATGGTAGATGAATGGTGGCTCTATGGTAGATGAATGGTAGATGAGTGGTGGATGAATGGTAGATGAATGGTAGTTTCATGGTAGATGAAATGTGGCCCTATGATAGATGAATGGTGGCTTTATGGTAGATGAATGGTGGCTCTATGGTAGATGAGTGGTGGATGAATGGTAGATGAATGGCAGCTCTATGGTAGATGAATGTTGGCTCTATGGTAGATGAATGGTGGCTCTATGGTAGATGAATGGTGGCTCTATGGTAGATGAATGGTGGCTCTATGGTAGATGAATGGTGGCACTATGGTAGGAGAATCGTGGCTCTATGGTAGAAATGAATGGTGGGTCTATGTTAGATGAAAGGTAGCTCTATGGTAGATGAATGGTGGCTCTACGGTAGATGAATGGTGGCTCTATGGTAGATGAATGGTAGATGAGTGGTGGATGAATGGTAGATGAATGGTGGATGAATGGTAGCCCTATGGTGGCTGTATAGGAGAGGAATGGTAGCCCTCTGGGAGATGAGTGATGGTTCTATGGTAGATGAATGGTGGCTCTATGGTAGATGAATGGTGGCTCTATGGTAGATGAATGGTGGCTCTATGGTAGATGAATGGTGGCTCTATGGTAGGAGAATGGTGGCTCTATGGTAGATATTAATGGTGGGTCTATGTTAGATGAAAGGTAGCTCTATGGTAGATGAATGGTGGCTCTACGGTAGATGAATGGTGGCTCTATGGTAGATGAATGGTAGATGAGTGGTGGATGAATGGTAGATGAATGGTAGCCCTATGGTAGATGAATGATGGCTCTATGGTAGATGAATGGTGGCTCTAAGGTAGATGAATGGTGGCTCTATGGTAGATGAATGGTGGCTCTATGGTAGATGAATGGTGGCTCTATGGTAGATGAATGGTGGCTCTATGGTAGGAGAATGGTGGCTCTATGGTAGATATTAATGGTGGGTCTATGTTAGATGAAAGGTAGCTCTATGGTAGATGAATGGTGGCTCTACGGTAGATGAATGGTGGCTCTATGGTAGATGAATGGTAGATGAGTGGTGGATGAATGGTAGATGAATGGTAGCCCTATGGTAGATGAATGATGGCTCTATGGTACATGAATGGTGGCTCTAAGGTAGATGAATGGTAGCACTATGGTAGATGAATGGTGGCTCTATGGTAGATGAATGGTAGATGAGTGGTGGATGAATGGTGGCTCTATGGTAGATGAATGGTGGATAGTGGATGAATGGTAGATGAATGGTAGATGAATGGTGGATAGTGGATGAATGGTAGATGAATGGTAGCCCTATGGTAGATGAATGGTGGCTCTATGGTAGATGAATGGTGGCTCTATGGTAGATGAATGGTGGCATTATGGTAGATGAATGGTGGCTCTATGGTAGATGAATGGTGGCTCTATGTTAGATGAATGGTGGCTCTAGGGTAGATGAATAGTAGATGAGTGGTGGATGAATGGTAGATGAATGGTAGCCCTATGGTAGATGAATGATGGCTCTATGGTAGATGAATGGTGGCTCTATAGTAGATGAATGGTGGCTCTATGGTAGATGAATGGTAGATGAGTGGTAGATGAATGGTGGCTCTATGGTAGATGAATGGTGGCTCTATGGTAGATGAATGGTAGATGAGTGGTGGATGAATGGTAGATGAATGGTAGCCCTATGGTAGATGAATGGTGGCTCTATGGTAGATGAATGGTGGCTCTATGGTAGATGAATGGTGGCTCTATGGTAGATGAATGGTGGCTCTATGGTAGATGAATGGTAGATGAGTGGTGGATGAATGGTGGCTCTATGGTAGATGAATGGTGGATAGTGGATGAATGGTAGATGAATGGTGGATAGTGGATGAATGGTAGATGAATGGTAGATGAATGGTAGCCCTATGGTAGATGAATGGTGGCTCTATGGTAGATGAATGGTGGCTCTATGGTAGATGAATGGTGGCTCTATGGTAGATGAATGGTAGATGAGTGGTAGATGAATGGTGGCTCTATGGTAGATGAATGGTGGCTCTATGGTAGATGAATGGTAGATGAGTGGTGGATGAATGGTAGATGAATGGTAGCCCTATGGTAGATGAATGGTGGCTCTATGGTAGATGAATGGTGGCTCTATGGTAGATGAATGGTGGCTCTATGGTAGATGAATGGTGGCTCTATGGTAGATGAATGGTAGATGAGTGGTGGATGAATGGTGGCTCTATGGTAGATGAATGGTGGATAGTGGATGAATGGTAGATGAATGGTGGATAGTGGATGAATGGTAGATGAATGGTAGATGAATGGTAGCCCTATGGTAGATGAATGGTGGCTCTATGGTAGATGAATGGTGGCTCTATGGTAGATGAATGGTGGCTTTATGGTAGATGAATGGTGGCTCTATGTTAGATGAATGGTGGCTCTAGGGTAGATGAATAGTAGATGAGTGGTGGATGAATGGTAGATGAATGATGGCTCTATGGTAGATGAATGGTGGCTCTATGGTAGATGAATGGTGGCTCTATAATAGATGAATGGTAGATGAGTGGTAGATGAATGGTGTCTCTATGGTAGATGAATGGTGGCACTATGGTAGATGAATGGTAGATGAGTGGTGGATGAATGGTGGCTCTATGGTAGATGAATGGTGGATAGTGGATGAATGGTAGATGAATGGTAGATGAATGGTGGATAGTGGATGAATGGTAGATGAATGGTAGATGAATGGTAGCCCTATGGTAGCCCTATGGTAGCCCTATGGTAGATGAATGGTGGCTCTATGGTAGATGAATGGTGGCTCTATGGTAGATGAATGGTGGCTCTATGGTAGATGAATGGCGGCTCTATGGTAGATGAATGGCGACTCAATGGAAGATGAATGGCGACTCTATGGTAGATGAATGATGGCTCTATGGTAGATGAATGGTGGCTCTATGGTAGATGAATGGTGGCTCTATGGTAGATGAATGGTGGCTCTATGGTAGATGAATGGTGGCTCTATGGTAGATGAATGGTGGCTCTATGGTAGGAGAATTGTGGCTCTATGGTAGATATGTATGGTGGCTCTATGGTAGATGAATGGTGGCTCTATGGTAGATGAATGGTGGCTCTATGGTAGATGAATGGTAGATGAGTGGTGGATGAATGGTAGATGAATGGTAGTTTCATGGTAGATGAAATGTGGCCCTATGATAGATGAATGGTGGCTTTATGGTAGATGAATGGTGGCTCTATGGTAGATGAGTGGTGGATGAATGGTAGATGAATGGCAGCTCTATGGTAGATGAATGTTGGCTCTATGGTAGATGAATGGTGGCTCTATGGTAGATGAATGGTGGCTCTATGGTAGATGAATGGTGGCTCTATGGTAGATGAATGGTAGATGAGTGGTGGATGAATGGTAGATGAATGGTAGCTTCATGGTGGCTCTATGTTAGATGAATGGTGGCTCTATGGTAGATGAATGGTGGCTCTATGGTAGATGAATGGTAGATGAGTGGTGGATGAATGGTAGATGAATGGTAGCCCAATGGTAGATGAATGGTGGCTCTATGGTAGATGAATGGTGGCTCTATGGTAGGATGAATGGTAGATGAGTGGTGGATGAATGGTAGATGAATGGTAGCCCAATGGTAGATGAATGGTGGCTCTATGGTAGATGAATGGTGGCTCTATGGTAGATGAATGGTGGCTCTATTGTAAATGAATGGTGGCTCTATGGTAGATGAATGGTGGCTCTATGGTAAATGAATGGTGGCTCTATAGTAGATGAATGGTAGATGAGTAGTGGATGAATGGTGGCTCTATGGTAGATAAATGGCGGCTCTATGGTAGATGAATGGTGGCTCTATGGTAGATGAATGGTGGCTCTATGGTAGATGAATGGTGGCTCTATGGTCGATGAATGGTAGATGAGTGGTGAATGAATGGTGGTTCTATGGTAGATGAATGGCGGCTCTATGGTAGATGAATGGTGGCTCTATGGTAGATGAATGGTGGCTCTATGGTAGATGAATGGTGGCTCTATGGTAGATGAATGGTAGATGAGTGGTTGATGAATGGTAGATGAACGGTAGCCTTATGGTAGATGAATGGTGGCTCTATAGTAGATGAATGGTGGCTCTATGGTAGATGATTGGTGGCTCTATGGTAGATGAATGGTGGCTCTATGGTAGATGAATGGTAGATGAGTGGTGGATGAATGGTGGTTCTATGGTAGATGAATGGCGGCTCTATGGTAGATGAATGGTGGCTCTATGGTAGATGAATGGTAGATGAGTGGTTGATGAATGGTAGATGAATGGTAGCCTTATGGTAGATGAATGGTGGCTCTATAGTAGATGAATGGTGGCTCTATGGTAGATGAGTGGTGGATGAATGGTGGTTCTATGGTAGATGAATGGCGGCTCTATGGTAGATGAATGGTGGCTCTATGGTAGATGAATGGTAGATGAGTGGTTGATGAATGGTAGATGAATGGTAGCCTTATGGTAGATGAATGGTGGCTCTATAGTAGATGAATGGTGGCTCTATGGTAGATGATTGGCGGCTCTATGGTAGATGAATGTTGGCTCTATGGTAGATGAATGGTAGATGAGTGGTGGATGAATGGTGGTTCTATGGTAGATGAATGGCGGCTCTATGGTAGATGAATGGTGGCTCTATGGTATATGAATGGTTGCTCTATGGTAGATGAATAGTGGCTCTATGGTAGATGAATGATAGATGAGTGGTTGATGAATGGTAGATGAATGGTAGCCTTATGGTAGATGAATGGTGGCTCTATAGTAGATGAATGGTGGCTCTATGGTAGATGAATGGTGGCTCTATGGTAGATGAATGGTGGCTCTATGGTAGATGAATGGTGGCTCTATGGTAGATGAATGGTGGCTCTATGGTAGGAGAATTGTGGCTCTATGGTAGATATGTATGGTGGCTCTATGGTAGATGAATGGTGGCTCTATGGTAGATGAATGGTGGCTCTATGGTAGATGAATGGTAGATGAGTGGTGGATGAATGGTAGATGAATGGTAATTTCATGTAGATGAAATGTGGCCCTATGATAGATGAATGGTGGCTTTATGGTAGATGAATGGTGGCTCTATGGTAGATGAGTGGTGGATGAATGGTAGATGAATGGCAGTTCTATGGTAGATGAATGTTGGCTCTATGGTAGATGAATGGTGGCTCTATGGTAGATGAATGGTGGCTCTATGGTAGATGAATGGTGGCTCTATGGTAGATGAATGGTAGATGAGTGGTGGATGAATGGTAGATGAATGGTAGCTTCATGGTGGCTCTATGTTAGATGAATGGTGGCTCTATGGTAGATGAATGGTGGCTCTATGGTAGATGAATGGTAGATGAGTGGTGGATGAATGGTAGATGAATGGTAGCCCAATGGTAGATGAATGGTGGCTCTATGGTAGATGAATGGTGGCTCTATGGTAGGATGAATGGTAGATGAGTGGTGGATGAATGGTAGATGAATGGTAGCCCAATGGTAGATGAATGGTGGCTCTATGGTAGATGAATGGTGGCTCTATGGTAGATGAATGGTGGCTCTATGGTAAATGAATGGTGGCTCTATGGTAGATGAATGGTGGCTCTATGGTAAATGAATGGTGGCTCTATAGTAGATGAATGGTAGATGAGTAGTGGATGAATGGTGGCTCTATGGTAGATAAATGGCGGCTCTATGGTAGATGAATGGTGGCTCTATGGTAGATGAATGGTGGCTCTATGGTAGATGAATGGTGGCTCTATGGTAGATGAATGGTAGATGAGTGGTGGATGAATGGTGGTTCTATGGTAGATGAATGGCGGCTCTATGGTAGATGAATGGTGGCTCTATGGTAGATGAATGGTGGCTCTATGGTAGATGAATGGTGGCTCTATGGTAGATGAATGGTAGATGAGTGGTTGATGAATGGTAGATGAACGGTAGCCTTATGGTAGATGAATGGTGGCTCTATAGTAGATGAATGGTGGCTCTATGGTAGATGATTGGTGGCTCTATGGTAGATGAATGGTGGCTCTATGGTAGATGAATGGTAGATGAGTGGTGGATGAATGGTGGTTCTATGGTAGATGAATGGCGGCTCTATGGTAGATGAATGGTGGCTCTATGGTAGATGAATGGTAGATGAGTGGTTGATGAATGGTAGATGAATGGTAGCCTTATGGTAGATGAATGGTGGCTCTATAGTAGATGAATGGTGGCTCTATGGTAGATGATTGGCGGCTCTATGGTAGATGAATGTTGGCTCTATGGTAGATGAATGGTAGATGAGTGGTGGATGAATGGTGGTTCTATGGTAGATAAATGGCGGCTCTATGGTAGATGAATGGTGGCTCTATGGTATATGAATGGTTGCTCTCTGGTAGATGAATAGTGGCTCTATGGTAGATGAATGATAGATGAGTGGTTGATGAATGGTAGATGAATGGTAGCCTTATGGTAGATGAATGGTGGCTCTATAGTAGATGAATGGTGGCTCTATGGTAGATGAATGGTGGCTCTATGGTAGATGAATGGTGGCTCTAAGGTAGATGAATGGTAGATGAGTGGTGGATGAATGGTAGATGAATGGTAGATGAATGGTAGCCCTATGGTAGATGAATGGTGGCTCTATGGTAGATGAATGGTGGCTCTATGGTAGATGAATGGTGGCTCTATGGTAGATGAATGGTGGCTCTATAATAGATGAATGGTAGATGAGTGGTAGATGAATGGTGTCTCTATGGTAGATGAATGGTGGCACTATGGTAGATGAATGGTAGATGAGTGGTGGATGAATGGTGGCTCTATGGTAGATGAATGGTGGATAGTGGATGAATGGTAGATGAATGGTAGATGAATGGTAGCCCTATGGTAGATGAATGGTGGCTCTATGGTAGATGAATGGTGGCTCTATGGTAGATGAATGGTGGCTTTATGGTAGATGAATGGTGGCTCTATGGTAGATGAATGGTGGCTCTATGTTAGATGAATGGTGGCTCTAGGGTAGATGAATGGTGGCTCGATGGTAGATGAATGGTAGATGAGTGGTGGATGAATGGTGGCTCTATGGTAGATGAATGGTGGGTCTATGGTAGATAAATGGTGGCTCTTTGGTAGATGAATAGTGGATGAATGGTAGATGAATGGTAGCCCTATGGTAGCCCTATGGTAGATGAATGGTGGCTCTATGGTAGATGAATGGTGGCTCTATGGTAGATGAATGGTGGCTCTATGGTAGATGAATGGCGGCTCTATGGTAGATGAATGGCGACTCTATGGTAGATGAATGGTAGATGAGTGGTGGATGAATGGTGGCTCTATGGTAGATGAATGGTGGATAGTGGATGAATGGTAGATGAATGGTAGATGAATGGTGGATAGTGGATGAATGGTAGATGAATGGTAGATGAATGGTAGCCCTATGGTAGATGAATGGTGGCTCTATGGTAGATGAATGGTGGCTCTATGGTAGATGAATGGTGGCATTATGGTAGATGAATGGTGGCTCTATGGTAGATGAATGGTGGCTCTATGTTAGATGAATGGTGGCTCTAGGGTAGATGAATAGTAGATGAGTGGTGGATGAATGGTAGATGAATGGTAGCCCTATGGTAGATGAATGATGGCTCTATGGTAGATGAATGGTGGCTCTATGGTAGATGAATGGTGGCTCTATGGTAGATGAATGGTAGATGACTGGTAGATGAATGGTGGCTCTATGGTAGATGAATGGTGGCTCTATGGTAGATTAATGGTAGATGAGTGGTGGATGAATGGTAGATGAATGGTAGCCCTATGGTAGATGAATGGTGGCTCTATGGTAGATGAATGGTGGCTCTATGGTAGATGAATGGTGGCTCTATGGTAGATGAATGGTGGCTCTATGGTAGATGAATGGTAGATGAGTGGTGGATGAATGGTGGCTCTATGGTAGATGAATGGTGGATAGTGGATGAATGGTAGATGAATGGTGGATAGTGGATGAAAGGTAGATGAATGGTAGATGAATGGTAGCCCTATGGTAGATGAATGGTGGCTCTATGGTAGATGAATGGTGGCTCTATGGTAGATGAATGGTGGCTTTATGGTAGATGAATGGTGGCTCTATGTTAGATGAATGGTGGCTCTAGGGTAGATGAATAGTAGATGAGTGGTGGATGAATGGTAGATGAATGATGGCTCTATGGTAGATGAATGGTGGCTCTATGGTAGATGAATGGTGGCTCTATAATAGATGAATGGTAGATGAGTGGTAGATGAATGGTGTCTCTATGGTAGATGAATGGTGGCACTATGGTAGATGAATGGTAGATGAGTGGTGGATGAATGGTGGCTCTATGGTAGATGAATGGTGGATAGTGGATGAATGGTAGATGAATGGTAGATGAATGGTGGATAGTGGATGAATGGTAGATGAATGGTAGATGAATGGTAGCCCTATGGTAGATGAATGGTGGCTCTATGGTAGATGAATGGTGGCTCTATGGTAGATGAATGGTGGCTTTATGGTAGATGAATGGTGGCTCTATGGTAGATGAATGGTGGCTCTATGTTAGATGAATGGTGGCTCTAGGGTAGATGAATGGTGGCTCGATGGTAGATGAATGGTAGATGAGTGGTGGATGAATGGTGGCTCTATGGTAGATGAATGGTGGCTCTATGGTAGATAAATGGTGGCTCTTTGGTAGATGAATAGTGGATGAATGGTAGATGAATGGTAGCCCTATGGTAGCCCTATGGTAGATGAATGGTGGCTCTATGGTAGATGAATGGTGGCTCTATGGTAGATGAATGGTGGCTCTATGGTAGATGAATGGCGGGCTCTATGGTAGATGAATGGCGACTCTATGGAAGATGAATGGCGACTCTATGGTAGATGAATGATGGCTCTATGGTAGATGAATGGTGGCTCTATGGTAGATGAATGGTGGCTCTATGGTAGATGAATGGTGGCTCTATGGTAGATGAATGGTGGCTCTATGGTAGGAGAATTGTGGCTCTATGGTAGATATGTATGGTGGCTCTATGGTAGATGAATGGTGGCTCTATGGTAGATGAATGGTGGCTCTATGGTAGATGAATGGTAGATGAGTGGTGGATGAATGGTAGATGAATGGTAGTTTCATGGTAGATGAAATGTGGCCCTATGATAGATGAATGGTGGCTTTATGGTAGATGAATGGTGGCTCTATGGTAGATGAGTGGTGGATGAATGGTAGATGAATGGCAGCTCTATGGTAGATGAATGTTGGCTCTATGGTAGATGAATGGTGGCTCTATGGTAGATGAATGGTGGCTCTATGGTAGATGAATGGTGGCTCTATGGTAGATGAATGGTAGATGAGTGGTGGATGAATGGTAGATGAATGGTAGCTTCATGGTGGCTCTATGTTAGATGAATGGTGGCTCTATGGTAGATGAATGGTGGCTCTATGGTAGATGAATGGTAGATGAGTGGTGGATGAATGGTAGATGAATGGTAGCCCAATGGTAGATGAATGGTGGCTCTATGGTAGATGAATGGTGGCTCTATGGTAGGATGAATGGTAGATGAGTGGTGGATGAATGGTAGATGAATGGTAGCCCAATGGTAGATGAATGGTGGCTCTATGGTAGATGAATGGTGGCTCTATGGTAGATGAATGGTGGCTCTATGGTAAATGAATGGTGGCTCTATGGTAGATGAATGGTGGCTCTATGGTAAATGAATGGTGGCTCTATAGTAGATGAATGGTAGATGAGTAGTGGATGAATGGTGGCTCTATGGTAGATAAATGGCGGCTCTATGGTAGATGAATGGTGGCTCTATGGTAGATGAATGGTGGCTCTATGGTAGATGAATGGTGGCTCTATGGTAGATGAATGGTAGATGAGTGGTGGATGAATGGTGGTTCTATGGTAGATGAATGGTGGTTCTATGGTAGATGAATGGTGGCTCTATGGTAGATGAATGGTAGATGAGTGGTGGATGAATGGTAGATGAATGGTAGCTTCATGGTGGCTCTATGTTAGATGAATGGTGGCTCTATGGTAGATGAATGGTAGATGAGTGGTGGATGAATGGTAGATGAATGGTAGCCCAATGGTAGATGAATGGTGGCTCTATGGTAGATGAATGGTGGCTCTATGGTAGGATGAATGGTAGATGAGTGGTGGATGAATGGTAGATGAATGGTAGCCCAATGGTAGATGAATGGTGGCTCTATGGTAGATGAATGGTGGCTCTATGGTAGATGAATGGTGGCTCTATGGTAAATGAATGGTGGCTCTATGTTAGATGAATGGTGGCTCTATGGTAAATGAATGGTAGATGAGTGGTGGATGAATGGTAGATGAATGGTAGCCCAATGGTAGATGAATGGTGGCTCTATTGTAGATAAATGGCGGCTCTATGGTAGATGAATGGTGGCTCTATGGTAGATGAATGGTGGCTCTATGGTAGATGAATGGTGGCTCTATGGTAGATGAATGGTAGATGAGTGGTGGATGAATGGTGGCTCTATGGTAGATGAATGGTGGCTCTATGGTAGATGAATGGTAGATGAATGGTAGCCTTATGGTAGATGAATGGTGGCTCTATAGTAGATGAATGGTGGCTCTATGGTAAATGATTGGTGGCTCTATGGTAGATGAATGGTGGCTCTAAGGTAGTTGAATGGTAGATGAGTGGTGGATGAATGGTAGATGAATGATAGCCCTATGGTAGATGAATGGTGGCTCTATGGTTGATGAATGGTGGCTCTATGGTAGATGAATGTGGCTCTATGGTAGATGAATGTTGGCTCTATGGTAGATGAATGGTGGCTCTATGGTAGATGAATGGTAGCGCTTTGGTAGATTAAAGGTGGCTCTATGATAGATGAATGGTGGCTCTATGGTAGATGAATGGTGGCTCTATGGTATATGAATGGTGGCTCTATGGTGGATGAATGGTAGATGAGTGGTGATGAATGGTGGCTCTATGGTAGATGAATTGTGGCTCTATTGTAGATGAATGGTGGCTCTATGGTAGATGAATGGTGGCTCTATGTTAGATGAATGGTGGCTCTATGGTAGATGAATGGTGGCTCTATGGTAGGAGAATGGTGGCTCTATGGTAGATATGAATGGTGGGTCTATGTTAGATGAAAGGTAGCTCTATGGTAGATGAATGGTGGCTCTACGGTAGATGAATGGTGGCTCTATGGTAGATGAATGGTAGATGAGTGGTGGATGAATGGTAGATGAATGGTAGCCCTATGGTAGATGAATGATGGCTCTATGGTAGATGAATGGTGGCTCTAAGGTAGATGAATGGTAGCACTATGGTAGATGAATGGTGGCTCTATGG
Source organism: Strongylocentrotus droebachiensis (assembly GCA_035222895.1). NCBI lineage: Eukaryota > Metazoa > Echinodermata > Echinoidea > Camarodonta > Strongylocentrotidae > Strongylocentrotus > Strongylocentrotus droebachiensis. The sequence continues at coordinate 2,670 of JAVYIG010008763.1, read as the reverse complement.
TAGATGAATGGTAGATGAGTGGTGGATGAATGGTGGCTCTATGGTAGATGAATGGTGGATAGTGGATGAATGGTAGATGAATGGTAGATGAATGGTGGATAGTGGATGAATGGTAGATGAATGGTAGATGAATGGTAGCCCTATGGTAGATGAATGGTGGCTCTATGTTAGATGAATGGTGGCTCTAGGGTAGATGAATGGTGGCTCGATGGTAGATGAATGGTAGATGAGTGGTGGATGAATGGTGGCTCTATGGTAGATGAATGGTGGGTCTATGGTAGATAAATGGTGGCTCTTTGGTAGATGAATAGTGGATGAATGGTAGATGAATGGTAGCCCTATGGTAGCCCTATGGTAGATGAATGGTGGCTCTATGGTAGATGAATGGTGGCTCTATGGTAGATGAATGGTGGCTCTATGGTAGATGAATGGCGGCTCTATGGTAGATGAATGGCGACTCTATGGTAGATGAATGGTAGATGAGTGGTGGATGAATGGTGGCTCTATGGTAGATGAATGGTGGATAGTGGATGAATGGTAGATGAATGGTAGATGAATGGTGGATAGTGGATGAATAGTAGATGAATGGTAGATGAATGGTAGCCCTATGGTAGATGAATGGTGGCTCTATGGTAGATGAATGGTGGCTCTATGGTAGATGAATGGTGGCATTATGGTAGATGAATGGTGGCTCTATGGTAGATGAATGGTGGCTCTATGTTAGATGAATGGTGGCTCTAGGGTAGATGAATAGTAGATGAGTGGTGGATGAATGGTAGATGAATGGTAGCCCTATGGTAGATGAATGATGGCTCTATGGTAGATGAATGGTGGCTCTATGGTAGATGAATGGTGGCTCTATGGTAGATGAATGGTAGATGACTGGTAGATGAATGGTGGCTCTATGGTAGATGAATGGTGGCTCTATGGTAGATTAATGGTAGATGAGTGGTGGATGAATGGTAGATGAATGGTAGCCCTATGGTAGATGAATGGTGGCTCTATGGTAGATGAATGGTGGCTCTATGGTAGATGAATGGTGGCTCTATGGTAGATGAATGGTGGCTCTATGGTAGATGAATGGTAGATGAGTGGTGGATGAATGGTGGCTCTATGGTAGATGAATGGTGGATAGTGGATGAATGGTAGATGAATGGTGGATAGTGGATGAAAGGTAGATGAATGGTAGATGAATGGTAGCCCTATGGTAGATGAATGGTGGCTCTATGGTAGATGAATGGTGGCTCTATGGTAGATGAATGGTGGCTTTATGGTAGATGAATGGTGGCTCTATGTAAGATGAATGGTGGCTCTAGGGTAGATGAATAGTAGATGAGTGGTGGATGAATGGTAGATGAATGATGGCTCTATGGTAGATGAATGGTGGCTCTATGGTAGATGAATGGTGGCTCTATAATAGATGAATGGTAGATGAGTGGTAGATGAATGGTGTCTCTATGGTAGATGAATGGTGGCACTATGGTAGATGAATGGTAGATGAGTGGTGGATGAATGGTGGCTCTATGGTAGATGAATGGTGGATAGTGGATGCATGGTAGATGAATGGTAGATGAATGGTGGATAGTGGATGAATGGTAGATGAATGGTAGATGAATGGTAGCCCTATGGTAGATGAATGGTGGCTCTATGGTAAGATGAATGGTGGCTCTATGGTAGATGAATGGTGGCTTTATGGTAGATGAATGGTGGCTCTATGGTAGATGAATGGTGGCTCTATGTTAGATGAATGGTGGCTCTAGGGTAGATGAATGGTGGCTCGATGGTAGATGAATGGTAGATGAGTGGTGGATGAATGGTGGCTCTATGGTAGATGAATGGTGGCTCTATGGTAGATAAATGGTGGCTCTTTGGTAGATGAATAGTGGATGAATGGTAGATGAATGGTAGCCCTATGGTAGCCCTATGGTAGATGAATGGTGGCTCTATGGTAGATGAATGGTGGCTCTATGGTAGATGAATGGTGGCTCTATGGTAGATGAATGGCGGCTCTATGGTAGATGAATGGCGACTCTATGGAAGATGAATGGCGACTCTATGGTAGATGAATGATGGCTCTATGGTAGATGAATGGTGGCTCTATGGTAGATGAATGGTGGCTCTATGGTAGATGAATGTTGGCTCTATGGTAGATGAATGGTGGCTCTATGGTAGATGAATGGTGGCTCTATGGTAGGAGAATTGTGGCTCTATGGTAGATATGTATGGTGGCTCTATGGTAGATGAATGGTGGCTCTATGGTAGATGAATGGTGGCTCTATGGTAGATGAATGGTAGATGAGTGGTGGATGAATGGTAGATGAATGGTAGTTTCATGGTAGATGAAATGTGGCCCTATGATAGATGAATGGTGGCTTTATGGTAGATGAATGGTGGCTCTATGGTAGATGAGTGGTGGATGAATGGTAGATGAATGGCAGCTCTATGGTAGATGAATGTTGGCTCTATGGTAGATGAATGGTGGCTCTATGGTAGATGAATGGTGGCTCTATGGTAGATGAATGGTGGCTCTATGGTAGATGAATGGTAGATGAGTGGTGGATGAATGGTAGATGAATGGTAGCTTCATGGTGGCTCTATGTTAGATGAATGGTGGCTCTATGGTAGATGAATGGTGGCTCTATGGTAGATGAATGGTAGATGAGTGGTGGA